>PVLD010001497.1:0-79719 GCA_004027595.1 Dinomys branickii
CTTTCCGCATGACGGCCCTTCACAACGCTGCTACAGAGACTGGCCGGAGTGACGGGATAAGCATGTCTGAGGTGGGCAGGGAGAGGCATTTTGAGGGGGACAGTGTTCACTGTATATTTCTATTGGACCTCAGACTTTTTTCCACTGCAGAAAACTATTTTCATGCCTAGTAAGCTGATTTAGGCAAAAGTTTCTTCACTTTTAAAATTCACACATAGATACTAGATATTATAAGGATTCTATGTTAGTAAAGTCCTCAATTTTAGTAATATTATTTTATATTATTTATTATAGGACAAAATGCTAGCTATTGACAGCAACTGCTTGAAAAAAGAACCAAACTATTTTAGGAAACATTCATGTGCTGACAAAAAGGTAATGATGCTAATTACTTGGGGTTTGTTATTCAGATCTCATAGAAAGTTCTATGTTTTGTGCTCTGGTTGACAATTATATCAATGATATCAATAACCTTCCTGTGTTCCAAAACACACAATTTCTACTGATCTATTAAATTCTACTTTTGTCATCTCTTATACTATGGTTTTATAGTTTTATCCTTCATAGTTAAGTTTATTTTTCTGTTATATCACCATGAAAATACCAGGACCACTCCATTGAAAACCACATGTCTATTTCTACAATTTGTTATGCAGGAAAAGACTTATGATAAGTGACTGTTTACACATACATAACTCATAGCTATAATTTAGTTGCAGACGCTTGGAAAAATATTTTCAGTATTTCCTTAATTTTAAACAAATGTCATTTCTAGTTGGCATAATATTAGTGTATAAAATCTCCAAAATGTGTTTTATTTCTTTCTGGAGAAAGTGTTTTGCTATTTGACTGTGTTTTTCAAACTCACAAAAGCAAAATTAATTTCATGGCATCTCATAATATAATTGTAAATCTTTACTTTTAATTGCTTACTTTAAATACATAAAAGCCTCTATTCCAGGTGGTCTGGCCTTATTTTCTTAATACCTGCTCCTCACCCCTGGCTGACAGGACCAAAAGGGATACATGTAAGGAAAACACACGTACCTTTCATCAGCGCTGCTTCCAGAAGCCTCTGCTTCAGTTATCCTGCTATTCAGTTATCCTGAATAGACTGCAGTGTTTTCATCCCTGAGAGACAAGGTCACACAACCAGAACAGAGAAAAAGAGACTTTAAGAGTTAGATAATCACTAAACCAAGCCCTAGGCACGTCATGCTGTTGCCTAGGAGCTAAACACTGCCAGTCCCGCTACTCGTCAGTCACGTGATTAAGAGGAAACGAGAGTGGAGAGGAGGCTGGGCATTACTTAGCAATGCAGTTCTGGCCTTAGGAGAAAACTGTACATTCTTAATATTTCATTTCAACCACTGCTTTTCTGACCTTGTCCGTTAATAGGAAGCTGCTTTTCTAAACCGTGCTGCTTACAAGTTGGAGCAATTTGTTAAAATGAATATCACTATGGATTTTGATCTACACTTGTTAAGAGTTTCACAGGGCACATTGAAGCTGATAAACTGCACCAAGGTAAGCTGGGACTGTTTACATTAACAAATTACAGACCAGTGCTGTGCTAATACCCATCATTCTCTGATGTTTCTACCCATCACTATGGTTTTGTGACCACTTAAAGGTGAGATATACTTACTGTCAAAGAACATCTCCACTTCAAAGTATGTATTCATACCTTGGCTAAGGGAAATAAATTTGTGAAAATAAATGAATTGTTCATTGCCATATTTACAAAAAGGCTAGGGTGATAAATTGTGGAGGAAAGGTGCTTTTTTTTATCTGTATAACTTCCTGTAATCCATATTATGTCCACACTATATACATCCTGCTCATAAAACAGAAAACCAAATATATTTAGTGACTATCTTTATATATTAACATATATATATATATATATATATATATATGTACATAGTCCCCTCAGTTTTCCTTGTTTCACTTTAATAATTTTGATATGAATAGGGTAAAGTTTTCCTTGTTTTTCACTAAAAGTTATCAATTAAAATACAACCGATCAAAATTTGAAAGACAGCATCTTGATCTTAGGCAATTCTCTCATCTGCCAATGGGAGAAAAACATAGACTCACCATTGGAGGACACAGTGGATTCAGTGGCATAATTTGCAGCATGTGCTCAGTACTCAAAGGTTTTTAATCCTTAAATAATGTTTATCACACTTACTATTATTTCCCTCTTCAGGGATTTTACCTGCTGACACGCAAAGTGTTTCTTAAGGTTCTTAGCATTTAAAACTATTTACAGTGTAAAAAATAATTGTCTTGCTTTGGTTGAGTATGGTAGAGTCCAACAGAATGTAAGATGGAAAGGTTACCTGTGAGCCGTATTGGGACGTGAAAGTGGATTCCACAATTTGGACAGCTTTGTTCATCACTGCTTTAGCTGCCTGAGAGAAGCGTCCTGGGTTTGTCAAGCTTATTTACAATTTTGTGCCTTTATCTTCATTTTTGAAGAAAGCATCTATAATTGCTAGTTTTTAAGAAATAAAAGCCCAAATGGGTACTTAATGTAGCACACTATAAAAATTCTATATTATATGAAATAGACTATAAGTATTTTATTTTATATATTTCTATATGGGCTATTGGGGACTATTATAAAATTATACAGAGGTATGGAACACATTTATGAGCTTCAAGGCAGACTTAATTGAATCTGATTAAATTCTTAAAAGGCTCATTAAGTAGAGCTGACACTGAAAACCGGGTACATTGAGTCATGAGCGTAACTGGGTTCTTACACATTTCTATTATGATGTTGTTGATTAGCAGATAAAAGGGGACATGAATATTTCTGATTATTCTTAGAGAAGGGTGAGTTTGTGCACCCTGACAGTCAGGAAACCTTAGGAATCCACTGGCAGTAGATAATCTGCAAAGAATGAAAGGGACACATGAGCTGGGGGAATATAAACGTTCTTAAAGTTTTTGACTACGAAAGTTTGGGCAGATGAGAAAGGAGTGATGACATCTATGTGCCCACGACTGCAGAGCTGAAATCAAGACTTTGAGTCTGTTTTAAAAGCATTTATGAGGGGCTGGGGATATAGCTCAGTGGAATAAGCGCCTGCCTAGCAAGCGCAGGGTCCTGAGTTTGATCCCCAGTACCGCAAAAAAAAAAAAAAAAAAAAGGTGCCGAAAAGCATTTATGTAGTTATACCTCAGTATTTATGGCAGATTAATTCACGAATCTCACTTCATGGACCAAGAGCTATGGATGCTCAAGTCCCTTATATAAAATGCTGTAGCATAAAACCTACACGTGCCCTCCCACGTACTTCCAATCGTCTCTAGTTCACTTACAATACTGAATAGCATTGATAAATACTACGTGTTTGTTTTAGTGTATTTCTGTGGAATAATGACAAGAAAATGTGCATACATAGACAGCACAAGTGCACTTGTTTGCAAATATTTTTGATTTGTTATTAGTCGAATCTGAGGATGTGGGAACTACAGAGGCAAAGGGTGCAGCTGGCTCTCCTGATCAAGCACATCTATTAAGTAAACTTCAATTTGTACTTTTTAAAAAGTTCTCAAATGTTCACTGCAGAGAGTATGACAACTTCCCTATTAATGTTTCTAATCTAATCTTTGATATTATTTAAAAGAAATATTTTAGTGTTGCTAAGTATACAGCTAAGAGACCTGAGTTTATGACTAAATTAAAAATAGGATAGATGAACTCAAGGCTTGGCCACTGTTTGACACGTGACACTGGTGCCTTTTTATGCTTTCCGAGGCTCAGTTTCCTCATCTGTAAAATAAAGCGAAATCAAGTTCAGAGGGTTGTTAAGCAGATAAAATGAAGTAATATATGCAAAGTACCAGGCACAACACTTGACAGGAAATGCTCAAAAACGGCTGGTACCTGAATGAAGAAGTGCGTACACAGAGGGTTTAGAAGACACAGCAGTTTATGCAGGGCAGGTCCGTTATGCATCTTCTCATGTCTGCATCTTTTTCCCATTACGAACACATTGCGTAACAACCCCCAACATTCTCATCAGATGCCAAGAACCAGCATATAAGCAGACATTTGCCATGATGTGGTGAAGGTTAGATTTTTGGGGTGGGGTTTAGGGTTTTAGTTCAACAAGGTGTATCCTCATTAATTATCTTTGCCAAAATAATCTGAATATTTTCAGTGTTAATTAGTCCTCTCACTAAAATGTATTTTTAAACATTAAAATTTGATGGAGTAATCTGTGGATCTCTCAAAATATCTTTTTTGAGCTGAGCATTCCACTATTTGTATGAATTAGCCTCAAAGCATGTGCCACCACACCCAGCTTAAAATATACCTGGTGAAAGTTGAAGCAGTATTTTGTGGACATTGTTGCAGTGTAAACATATTTCCTCAGTTTTAGAACACACATATGTTGATTTTCCAACATGTCAGTCATCGTTAGTTAGAATTTATAGTTTCTTAAAGTGTCACGCAAGATTTTCCTGTATTATACCAAATTTTCAGTGTAACCTTATATGCTTGAAAATAAAGAGAATATCTTAAAACATATATTATTTAAAAGTATGAAATTAACTTTTTAACCTATTTCCCTAGGAAGAAACTGTTTCAAAAGAACCAAAAAAGAATGACCGGTGTTTCCTAAAGACACTGTTACAAAAGATAAAAACGTGTTGGAATAAAATCTTGAGAGGGCCTTAGAGGGCACCAGGACCCACCCGTGGAGTGTATGAACTGCAGGCGCACCCTCCAGCAGTCCGTCTGCTTACGCAGTTTGGGGGTGCAAAGCCTCCTAGAAGTTACTGAAGACAATCTAGTAAAAATAATGAGAACAACTGAGAAGTTGACATAGTACTAGAAGACTGAGATAAAGAATGGACACTGAATATTGCAGTGAACAAACTATTCCATAGGTTTGCGGACACACACCGGTCAGTATTAAGTCTATACTGATTTTGTAAGACAATCCACATCAAGTATCATGTGCAATAAAGCTTCTAAAACCTGTTTCAATATCTCAGAAGACATCAGCTTCATGAAGTATATAAAGGTAATAAGGATTAAATTAGCATTGTTTCATTGTCAGAAGAATTTAACGGCCCATCATGCATCCGTGTGCTGCATCAAGCATGAAAATTGTTATCATCTACACTGGAGATGTTTTAGGATTAACACAGATGGAAAAATGCTCATGAAAGAAGAGAAGTATATACTTCAAAGAAACAGCAACATAAAGGAGCCAAAAATACTTAGGAGAGATATTAAGGAATGTATTTAAGTATGAATATATACACAGTGCCTTTAATAAACGGTATAGCAAATATTTTTAAATGGATCATTTCAGAGGTTAGAAATTCACCTACTCTAGGAATGCTAAGCCTTAGTACTAAGTTACTTTTGTCATTTATGTTTAATAAAAGTTGTCTTAACGAGTTGCAATTTGGGAGGTATATTTTTAAGAGAATAATATATGTTAGCTTTTTAATGAATGGATTGTGTATATTTAATTTTGACACTATACTATAACTGTATATAAAAATATTTTCATACAGTATTACCGATGTTTACTTTGAATAACACTTCTCCTTTGGTAATAAATGACCTATGAATTAGCACTGTCAGGCTAATTTTATCCTAAGTGAATTTTTAATAGTGCATCACCATATGATCGCCCATGTTCTTTGAATATATGACCTCTAATACCTTATTATGAAACTAAGTATGCACCCAGGATCCCAAAAATGTATCAGTAAGCACACTACTTTTTAGTTTAAATTATAATCTTTGAAAACAAACCTTTGACCATATCTTTTTAGACCTTGATTGGAAAGGCCTGCAAATGGTCTTCATTCAACCACAAAGGGAGTTATGAGGCCGACGCACCACCTACTGCGCTCAGGAGGCAGATTCTAAGGGGAATTAAAAACACTATTCTACAAAGCCGAATTTTAGAACAGCTTCCAGCTTGCAGTACACTGGACTCACACCCCTCAAGCCCTTCCGCAGGTTCACTGCCATCTAGTTACGCCCTGAGTTGCTGCACTGGATTTATAAATGTGTCGCAGTGACACCCTCAGCTTTTAAAAGCCACGCTTCCCCGCCCTTCCTCTTTCCGCAGCTCACACGGAGCTTCGCCCTGGTGCACAGAGAGGGAGTGCAGCCCCGCAGCCTTCGAGTAGCACTTACCCACCCGGCCCACCAGCAGGGCTTTGAGTTGGGCGATTTTTAAAATCACTGTTACTGCACAAAAGGGAATTGACTAAACTCATTAGAAGCAAATGATCCCTCATTAGATAGTCTTTCTTCAGATGGATCTTTCTACACAGACTGTTTCCACCATAAAACAGTTAGCTGTGATATGCCTCTCTCCGTATAAACTGGTGCTTTTGGTAAGGCATCAGCTAGAGAACAAAGAAAACTTAAGTTTCTAAATTTGTGAACTTGAAAGTGATGTATAAACTTTCCTCAGTGCTGAAAAAGTTCTAGTTTGTGGCAAAATAAGGGGTAATAGTTTTAAATACTGATTAAAAGAATTACTGGATTTTTTCCTTCGTTTTTGTCATTTGTTAATAATAGATTTGAATTTTAGAAAAAATTCCTACTCAGAAAGGCTTATTCAACTAGCTCAAAAAGCTACACTATTTTCTAAAGCCTTAGGAAAGCTGTCTACACATTTATGTTTGTATTTCCTTTATTAGTTCCTGGCCTCTAGCAAAATAGATAGAGGAAGGGAGGCTGATTAATAATTTTGGTTATTATATTTTTATTATCTCTAATTCTCAATTATACAGATGTGTCATAACAAACATTTTCCCATAAAATTCTTATCAATACACAAAGAAAACAAAATAGATGGGGAGATTCTGAGTGGTGAGTCATAAATTTTCTCTTCAAGGTTCACAATTCATACGTTAGTGGTCTCCAAACTCATTCATGCAGCTTTCAGAAAGCTGAACTCTGATGTGGTTTATTAGTGACTTTCCCACAGCAGGACACCATCTCAGTACTCACAGCTTGGAGGAAGAGAGGTTTAATCTGGCTAACATTCTATGGGATTTAGTCCATGGTCTGCTGGCTCAAAGGAAAAACCATCACAGTGCAAGGGTGCAGGGAAGCTCATGTGCGGGGAAGCAGAAGAGCCAGGCCCCCTGTTTAGTAAACAAAGTCATGCTTTCATGACCCCTGGTTTGTTCTTTGAAATGATTAATATAACCAATATGCTTTTAGCCAGTTAAGTGAAAAAAAGGCCATACATTACTGACACCTGAAATGAAAGGAGGGGATGGCACTGAGAGAGCAGCACGGAGGTTCTGTGGACATTAAAAGTATAATGAAGAAATAATGAAAAATTCTACACACACAAATTTGAAAGCTTACATGAAACAAAGCAACCACTTAGACATAATTGGCACAATTTGAATAAAAATTAATATGACAGAAACAGAATATACTAACTCCAGGTGGGTTCATTGCTGAGTTCTACCACACACTGGAGGAAAATCTACCAATTCTTGCAACATCTTCCAGGAGATAGGAACAGATGGGTTACTTTCTAACTCTTCACAGAAGTGTCAGAAGTGTCCTAGATTAAAGTCAGACAAACTTGTTACAAGAAAACTACAGACTAGCATTTGTCCTGACCCCCCAAGTCCCCCCACAATATTAGCAAGTTGAGTCCCATAGTGCATCGGAGCACTGCCAGCCATCTTTCTTACTGCTGACACAGTAAGAGTGTGTAACAGGTGGGGTCTGGCTAATTTCTGAGTTACTGTCAAAGCACCTTTCTTCTTCTCTCATAAAATGTACTTGCTTTTAAATTTTAAAAATATAAGAACAAATACAGGGCTGGGGATATAGCTCAGTGGAATAAGCGCTTGCCTAGCAAGTGCAGGGTCCTGAGTTCGATCCCCAGTACCGCAAAAAAAAAAAAAAGAACAAATACATATTAACAAACAGACATCCATTTACAAAATAGCACAAGAACAATACAAGCAATACTGAGTTACAGACAAGGTGACAGGAAATTAACAATGGTTGTTGTATTACATATTGATATCTTTACAATGATGGGTCGTTTGACCCTAAGTTCACAAGTGGTTTCTTGCAGGTCAAAATTTAAGCTTTTCAATTTCTTGCTGCTCTTATCTTTTGCCTCTGATTCTCACTATAAATCTCGCTAAAAAGTCAAGAGCATCTGTGTCACAGGTGAATGTCTGGCTGTCTCGAAACTTCCTCCACCAGATTAGTTTAGTGTACTGCTCCTTATGTTCAATCTTCTGCCAAATCTCAGGACATGGGCAAAATGTGGACATTTTCTGCCAGAATGCAAGGTGCTCTGCCCCTGGCCCCACTGCCAGTGAGTCCATATTCCCAACTGAAACCTCCTGAGTCTGCCCTTGGTTGTTTCTATTCCCCTTAGCATCTGTCTTCTCAGCTCTGACCAGAAACACCCATCAGGCTCTCCTGACAGGATTCTAAGATTTCTCTGCCCTGTATCTCCAAGTCTTTCCAAACTCTTTCCACGAGCCAGTTCCAAATCCTCCTAAACCCCATGCTCAGATATAGTTACAGCGATGACCTTACTTCTTCAGTAACAATTTCCTGTATTAGAGTTTTCTCATCGCTGGATACAACACCCAATGCCTTCAGTTTAAAGGAGGTGAGGCTTAAGCTGGCTTACATTTTCAGGGGATTCAGCCCCTGACCGGCCAGCTCCAGGGCAGAAACCTCTTGGCAGAGCAATGTAGGGGCCAAAGTGACTCCATTCATGGTGGCTGGAAGCACGTGGGGACGATGCCAGAGAGAAGGAGCCGCGATGGACACACAGCCGCACCCACAGTCACACCTCCGCGTCCCCGCAGGCCCATCCAGAAATGCACTTTACTAATCGCTGAGGTGTTTCTTAAGAACATCAAATTGACAACTGTCCCAGGAGACATTTCAAAACTTATTTGAGTAATGCTGCTTCTATAAAACCTATTGATGTAATGAAAGGTTAGCACAATTAATAAAAGTTTAAAATAGTAGGAAGGGAAATATTGGTTCATATTAACGTTCTCAGTTAAAAGTCTTAAAACAGATTGTCAAGTGTACTGAAGGAAATAGTCTTCGGGATTAAGATAATGATCTGATTTTTTAAAATTGATAAGTAAAGAGCATGCATTTCTGAGGTGCTATATAATATTGTCATATATGTGTCCACTATGTAATGTTCTTAACAGGTAAATATAGCTGTTTCCACAAATACTTATCATTTTGGGGGGTGACAACACTGAAAAGTCTTTTTTGAAATGTATGATTGTTACCTATCTTTGTAACAGTGTGCAAGGGAACACTAGAACTTCTTCCTTCGGTAGCTTAGTACCTACTGATTAACCTGTCTCCATCTTGATAATTCTCAACAATGGGAAACACACAGTGGCAGAGTTTGTTTCCTCGTGTGTCACGTTCGCCGTGGCAGCCACTGCATGGACAGTTCGTGCAAACACCAGGACTGTAGCTACTGCGGAGGCTGAGGCGGGGGACCACTTAGCCGAGGGGTGTCAGGCTCCTCAGAGTAACAAAGACTGTGATGATTCTCTTCTTTTGGACTCAGCACCAGAACCATATACCCGCATAAACTTGGTCAAAATGGTTCTGAAATGGAAAGGAAGTGATAAATTTTAATTAGGTTGGACACTGGAAAGATGAAGGAAGGGAGAGAAATATTGTAGGTACTACTGGGTGAAAAACGGACAGACACACTAACAGAATCGTACAGAGTTCTAATCCATGTGAATTTGTACCAAATCTCTCTCATCAGGATAACTGGGAGGGATTATTTGTTCTTTGCACATGAAAGCTTTATGACATTGCTGTACAATAAAGAACGAGGAAGTGAGAATGAAGGGCAAGCACACTGATGAGCACTGTGTACTGCTGTAGAACTGACCTCCTTATCTCCCTAACAGGGCAGAGTGAGTGAGTGAAGACAGCTTCCTTTCTAACGACTGTCCCTACACTACACACGGGATTGTCAGAAGATGTTATCCACAGACAGGACAAATGACCATTAGAGCCACTAACAAAATCTAGGTTGAAAGTGCAAAGCAGGTCGAGATAATTTTTCACTATTATGTGTTAAGTGGGGAGGGTTTAGTTTCTAAAACTCTTCAGTGTTTTCTGCTTAATGAAGTATATGAGCCAATGGCTGATATGTTCTTCTACCCCTAAAACTCAGCAACGACAGGATAAGAATCACTCTTCCTACAAGACAAGGGGAAAAGCCAAGACAATACTTACTCAAAGGACCGTAGGAATGTTCCTGTGCTTCACAGAAACATAGCAGAAGCAGTTCACATGCTTCAGATCCAAGGGACCCACATGTGCTCCTTCCACTGCCGCTGGCCTTCTCTCTACCAAGACTCGGCGCCTCTCCTGGCCGCACTCCGCCAGGGTGGAAAGGAGAAGGTAGGGACGCTCGGCTGTGTCCCTTGCGGTGGCTGAGAAGCTCCGTCTTTAGCATCTCTGCAGCCTTCACAATAAAGAGAAACGGTATTAAAACAAATCATTCTTTTGTCCCAAGCTGTCACTGAATGCACATTAGTCTTTCCAAGTAAGTATTATGAATTTCAGGGCAGGGACGGAATCACATTTGTGCTCTTGATCTTCAGCATTTCATAGAATGAAGTGCACATGAAGCACTTTTTAAAGGATAAAGGTTTAGTTTTGTGCATCTTACACTGTTAGTTCACATAACCGCGTGTTTACTGGCTCCCTATTTAAATAATGGTGCTCTTGTATTCAGATAATATTGATTTAGTGTAGATGACTGGAGGGAAGAGGCTTGTCCTAAAAAGGAATATGATCTATTAAATTGCTGTGTATTGAAAATGAGAAACTAGAGCAGTATTTCACGCGTGTGGCAAAGTGCCAAGCTGATATTTGAGATGCACGGCTATGCTAAAAATATTAGGAAGCGGCGAGAGGACTGGACACAGGTGAACAGAGGAAGAGGCCGTCTGGAGCTACTCAGAGACAATCAGCTGAAAACAGGAAATCGGAGGCAGGGCGTGCCAAAGTCAGTCTGAAACGAGAGGCTTGTAGAGCAAGCACAGCGCGGACAGAGCACCTTACAAACCGGTGAACAGCCCGTGCGGGTGCTGGCGGCACTGCCGGGGGCCCTGCCGCCCGTGCGGCGGGCAGGAATCACCACACCGGAAGCACTCCAGGAGAGTGATGGGCTCGAAAGGGTGGCTAACTCAGGCCGAAAGATAGCTGTGGGGCACAAGGCTCAGGGCCTCTTTGCCATATTCCTGAAGGAGACACCGCGGCAGCCTGGCAGCGAAGTTCGCTGGCACCGCCCCCTCCCCCAGAAGCCACCAGCTTTTTAGCTTTTCTCTGTCCTGCAGCTGAAACCCCCAGGGACAGGGTTACAGACCCAGCGCCGGCGACCCCGGCCCTTCCTGCCCTGCGAGGCGGGGCTTGTGAGAGGGAGGCAGGCGCGCAGACAGCGGCGGTACGTCCCCACGGGGCGGAGACCGGGGTGGGGCCCCGCAGGCTCCAGCGTCGTCTCCCGCGTCGGTGAGGCGCGGCCCGCAGCAGCAGTGGTGGCGGCGCCGCACAGCCCCTCCCGCCCTGTGACGGCGGCTTGAGACGTTAAGGACCGTGTGCCGAGGCGCCGCAAGGACGGGGAGGCTGGCCCTCCGTCCTCGCCGAGGAGAGCAGTGGGAGGCGCTGTCTCAGGCCGAGGCAGAGTCAGGCCGCCAAGCCCCGCCCCGCCGGCCCCCAGCAGGCATCGAGGAGGGAGAAGGGCCCTCAGGCGAGGCTCAGGCTGCCGAGCGGGCGGCGCCCTGCGCGCACGGGGATCAGCGGGGCATCTCCTCCCGGCGCCTCAGCAGCTAGGAGAGACGCACACGCGGGCTTCCCCACCCTCCGGCTTTAGCTGTTCGCGTTCCAGTCATCTTCCTTCTGCCTTTATTCCCCATCTCCACGCGCTGCGCGGGAGCGCTGACTCCAGTCTTTCCGGTTCGATTCATGATCCTTGCTTTCTTACTCACCTTCCCTCTCCTGTCCCTTTCCGTTCCCAAGACCGGGCGATCCTTCCATGTCCTTCAGCCTGGCTTCTCCTATACCTCCCCGCATTTCTCTGCTTATCCCCATCCCCTCCAGATTTCCCCATCGCACCCTAAAGTCGCTCCGCTAAGCGGAAACTGCATGCAACTTCGCGGACAATGCTGGACTTTGTTACATAACTGCAGATTTGGGCCCTATGGTTAAAGGTACCAAATTAATAGTTACCACAAATTGTCAGGTTCTAGGCTGTGTTTGATGCTACGCTAACTGTGCTGCTTTAGCCGAGATGTCACATCTGTGGTAATCAGTTTTCTTATAGTCCAGTTCTGAGGGACCAGGGGCTGAAAAGTAGCTACTTCTCACCCTTAATACACTGGACAGGTAGAGGTTCAGACAGAAAAAGACCAAGAACCACCTACACCTAGAAGACATCTCTGAGGAAGATACATTCCTTAGAGAAATCTTCATACTGGTGATGAAGCTATATACTATAAGAAATTTACAAGCATCAATACAGAAAACAAAGTTAAAAAAAGAAAAAGAAAATGACAGGATTCAGAAGCAAAAATGCAACCCCAGATCTCCAGCCAAACCAGGACAAATCCTGGGGACAAAGTGACAGAGAAAATCAGAAGCCACCCACCTGAACGTTCTGGAATGATAGCATCAAAAAAAAGTATGAGGCTCTAGAGGAAATCAGAGAAATAACCTCTTGGGTAAGAAGAGATGATGACCGTAACAAAGGACTTGTTCATCAAGCCTAGAGTAGACATAGATTAAAAAACAAAATTGAACACAGGAAAAATGATGGAAACCATGAATGCCCAACACAAGAAAGAAATGCAATCCATTAAACACATTCAAACAGATGCCATTAAAAATTCCATTGAAAGTTTACAAAACCAACTGAATGGAAGCGAAGACAGAATGTCAGATCTGGAAGATGTGATCATGGTTGCCAAGCATGGAAGGAAAGAGCTCTTAAAGATAGCAAGAGACTATGGAAACAACCCACAGCTGGAAAGTGATGCAAAGAACACACAGTACATCAGGGTCAACAAAAAACCAGAAGCCATTACAGACGACATAGAAAACCTGTCCATTGAAATAACGACAGAAAACTTTGCCCCCATGGAAGAAGAATTTCACACCTTAAGTGAAGCATACAGAATTCCAATTAGGAACAAAATAAATCTATACCAAGGCATATAATAATCAAGATTCCAGAAAGTGAGCATAAGAACAGAATATTAAAAGTTGTTAGAGAAAAGAAACAGAGCATCTATAAAGGAAAGCCCATCAAAATCATGGCAAACCCTTCAACACAAACCCTTAAGTCAAGGAGTTTGGAGCAAAACATTTCAAGTCCTGAAAGAAAACAACCTCCAACTCAGACTGATATACCACACAAAACTATCACTCAAACTCAGTGGAGAAATAAAATATTTTCATGAAAAAGAACAACTGAAGAAATGCATGACCACCAAACCAGCACACTAAAACATTTTGAAGGATATTTTAGAAAGAGACAAGACTGCAGTTCCAAAAATGCCAACAGAAATAATTCACTGGGCAAGACAACCAATTAAAGAGAGCAGAAGGACAGGGCAACTATGACAGGGCGGTGAGTCCACAAGAACAAGTCAGTGCAGATCCACCGTAACCATCCGTGTAAAGGGCCTCAACTCACCTAGCAAAAGGAACAGACCGGCAGAATGGACCAAGAATAAAACCTAACAAAATGCTGCACACAAGAAACACATTTAACTAAAAAACAAATTCACAGACTTAAGGTCAAAGGATGGAAAACAATACATGGACAAGAACACAGGGGTCGCTATTCCATTTGCAGACAAAGTGAATTGCAAGCCAAGACTGGTCACAAGACAGGGTCGCTAAATCCTTGTTAAGGGAAAACTTCGGGGGCTGGAGGAATAGCTTAGCGGTACAGCACCTGAGGTCAATTTTCAGCACTGAAAAAAAAGGAAAACTCCAAGATGAAGAGACAATCATCATAAATACATTCACAACAAATACAGCTGTACCCAACCATATAAAATAAATTTTAATGGACATGAAAAATCATATAAGTACTAACAATTGTAATGGAGGAACTCAACACTTCACTTTCACAAATAAATAAAAAGGTAAAAAATACGAGATTGATTAAACCATTAAAGAAAATAAAAAACAATAAAAAATTAGAGATGATACAGAGTTTCACTAGACAAGATGGTAGGAATGTACCAATGGTGGTTGTTTTTACTTTGTTCTGTTTTGTCTGTGATGTTGGTATTTTGCTGCTGTTCCTTGTTTTTCTTTTACTATTCTCTTTAAAGTAAAAAAAAAAAAAGAAAAAGGTAGGAAAAGGAAACACACACACACACACACACACACACACACACACACACACAAATACCAGAACTGAATCAAACCTGTGAACAAATGGATTAGTAGATGTCTACAGAGTGTTCCACCTCACAGCATCAGAGGACACATGCTTCTCAGTGGCACTAGGAACACTCTCCAAAACAGATCATATACTAGTTTGTAGAACATGCTTAAATAAATGAGAAGGAACTGAAATTATCTCATGTATATTATGTGACCATAGTGCAATGAAATTAGAAATAAAAAGAAATCACAAAAACTCCATAAACACATGGAAATAACAGTGGGTCACAGACAAAATTAAGTAAGAAATGAAACTACCTACAATTAAATGATAATGTTGACACAACATAGCAGAACTTATGGGACACAATAAAAGCAGCCCTAAGAGGGAAATGTATTTACAGTGGTGAATTCTCAGGAAAACAAAATGAGCTCAAATAAACAACCTAATGTTGAAACTCAAACTTCCAGAAAAAGAGTAAGTTAATCCCAAAGGTTGTATGAGGGAGGAAATGATAAACTTCAGAGTAGAAATTAATGCAATGGAGATTAAAAAAATAATATAAAGAATGAATCAAAGAGTTAGTTTTTTGCAAGATTACATAAGGTTGATAAACCCTTAGCCAACATTGCCAAAAAAGGAAAGAAAACACTCAAATTCATGCACTTAGGGACAAAAAGGGTGAATTCACACTGGATCCCACAGAAATCTAGAAGATCCACAATACCTACTTTGAGAACCTTTAATAAGATGGAAAACACAGAAGACAGACTTCTAAACACCTATGAATTATCAAAGTTGAATCAAGAAGATACAAAAGTTCTATATAACCTGATATCAATCATGAAATTGAAAATGTAATAAAAACTTATCAACAAAGAAAAGCCCAGGTGCTGATGGATTCCCTGCTTAATTCTACAAAATATTTACAGAAGATCTAAGGCCATTACTCCTCAGACTCTTAATAAAATTGAAAAGGAAACAATACTCCCCAAATCATTCCTAAAGCACGTATTACATTGATACGAAACCAGAGAAGGATTCAACAAATAAAAAGAACTACAGGCCAATCTCCCTAATGAACACAGATACAAAAATCCTCAGTAAGATCCTGGGAAACAGAAGGCAGCAAATCATTGAATAGATGGTCTTTATCTCCGTCTGATAAAAGCCATCTGTGACAAACCAATAGCCAACATCACACTCAACAGTCAAAACTGAAAGCTGTCACTCTAAAATCAGGAACAATAAAAGGAGTCCATTATCACCACTTCTGTTCAATATAGTTCTGGCAACATTAGCCAGAGAAACTAGACAAGAGGAAGAAATAAAGGGAATATGGATAGGCAAAGAAGAAGTTAAATTATCATTATTTGCTGATGATGTGATATTCGACACAGAAAATCCCCAAAACTCCACCAAAAGACTTCTTGATTTAACAGTCAAATTCAGTCATGCAGACAGATATAAAGTCAACACTTAAAAATCAATAGCATTCCTGTACACAAATAACAAATTCACTGAGAGAGAACTTAGGGAAAAATACACCTTGGCAATAGCATAAAAAGAATACTTAGGAATTGATTTAACAGAGCAAATAAAAGGTCTATACACTGAAAACTATAGTACTCTCCAAAAAATCAAAGAGGTTATCAGAAAATGGAAAGATATCCCTTCCTCTGGGGCAGGAGGAACCAACAGAGTGAAAAAGGCCATAATCCCCAAATTGTTTTACAGATGTAGTGCACTGCATCTCACAGAATTGGCGAAAACATTCCTAAAATTCATGTGGAACCTGAAGAGATCCAGAATAGCCAAAATAAGTCAAAGGTAAGCAGGGCATATCAGAATCCCCAACCTAAAATACTACAGAACTACTGTGATAAAAACAGCATGGTACTGGCAAAACAAACAAACAAACCCGACCTGAGGATCAATGGAACAGATCAGAAGACAGGGAAACAATGCCAAACACACTCAGCCACCTTACCTTTCACAAAGGGGCCAAACACGTTCACTGGAAGAAAGAAGCCTCTTTAATCAATGCTGCTGAAAAATTTGGCTTCCACACGCAATGACAAAAACCAGATCCACAGCTATCACCATGCACTAAAGTCAAAATGGATCAAAGCCTAAATATTGTAACAGAAACCCTAAATCTGCTGGAGGAGAGAACAGGTAGAACTGTTGAAGGCGCAGGTGTGGGAAAAACTTCGTGAACAAAACACTGACTGCACAGACAATACTATAAAGAATTAACAACCGAGATCTCATTTTATTAAAAAGCTTTTGCACAGCAAAATAAATCAAGAGTAAAAAGACAACTCACAGAGTGGGAAAATATTTTAGTCAGTTGTTCCTCAAATAAAGGACTAATCTAGAACATATAGAGGATTGGAAAAAAATCAGACGCCTCAAATTTAAAGACCCAATCCAAAAATGGGCATTTGAGACAGATACACATTTCTCGGATGAAGTAGTACCAATGGCAAATAAAAACATGAAAAAAATGTTCAACATCACTAGTTGAAAGATGCTTATTAAAACCATGATGAAGCCACTTCAATCCAGAAAGAATGGCTGTTACCAAGAAATCAACCAATGACCAATGCTGGAGGTGCTGTGGGGAAAAGGAGCCCTTCTCTGCTGAGTACACACTGGTGTGACCCCTGCAGAAATCAGTGTGGAGATTCCTCCAAAAATTAGGGAGTCCCAGCTATTCCTCTTCTTGGTATTTTCCCAAAAGAATTAAAACGTCATACCACAGCAATATATCTATACTGTGTTTATTTATTTATTTAGTCTTTTCGAGAAAAGGTCTCACTATGCAATTCAGGCTGGCTTTGAACTCACTTTGTAGCCCAGGCTGGCCTCGAATTCATAACCATTCTCATATCTCAAGCCTCCTGAGGGCTGGGCTTACAGGTGTGCGCCATATACTCATGTTTATAGCAGCACAGTTTGCAATAGCTACATGTTGGAAGCAAACCAAAGGCCCATCAACCAATGAATGGTTTAATAAAGACGTGGTATTTTTATATAGTGAAGTACTACTCAACCACAAAGGATAAACTTTGGACATTTATAGCTAAGTGGATAGACCTTGAGACTATAGTGTTAAAGGAAATAAACCAGAAAAACATGCAAATATCACATTGTCTCTTGTGAGAAACTGGAAGGGTAAGGAAGAATCAAAATAACAGGTATTTTGAAATAGGGAGAAATTGTTTAAAAGGATCAGAGAGGGAGATGGAGAAAAAAGGAAAAAAGTGAGAAAAAGACAAAATGGAAACAAAGCTTTGTAAATGTGGGTAAGAGGGGTTGAAAGGAAGAGAATGGGAAATAAAAGAGAATCAAGGTATACCATGCATAGGTACAAACTCCCTATGACAAACATGATCTCTATGCATATCCAAATGATGCCAATACATTTAATAAAAAATAAAGATCGTATTGTGATGGTATGTGCAGATAATTTTAATTGAATAATTTGTTATAAGGAATTTTTGTATACAGAACTATGTGTTATAATGCAGTCAAAGATCCTCAGTGCACAAGAACCTTAGTATGTTAGAGAAAAACTCTGCTGGGATGATTAGTATTTTTCTTATATAGGTAAATAATTTGACAAAAGCTACTTTTATGGTGAGATATTATACTCATGAATAACTGTGAATTAAAAACAAAAATAAATGTAATGATTAAAATATACTAAGAATCATAAATATTAAATATTTCTAAGTTACTACCAGCCTGGTGCCAAAAATGAATTGAACTAATTTTTAAGATATTGACATAATTACTAAAATCACAAAACATAACAAAGGTATTTTATAAACATTTGCAAATTCACGCTGTAAAAATCATGTATATACCATAGCTGGCGTGGTAGCACAGGTCTACAGTCCAGCCCTCTGGGAGGCAGAGGCAGGGACATGGCAAATTTAACTCAGTTTGGGAAACTTAGTGAGACGCTATGTTAAAACGGGAAGTGGCTGGGGGTGCAGCTCAGTGTCAAGATGGTCCTGGGTATAATCACCCCCTGCCACCACCACACAAAGCATCATCATAACTACACTGCTAAGGTCTTCAAAGTAACTGAAGGCCAGATTGATATTAAATTGCCCCAAAGCACCCTCTAGTGGCCACGAAAGCAATTCAGAGTCGCTTAGCAAAACTGGGCTTGAAATACTGGGGCACCCAGCTACGCTGACCCTTCCCTGCGTGACCCCAAAGCGAATGCGGCTCTCGGTGACGGTGCTCTGATGGTTCCGCACTGCTGTACTCACCTATATAGCTAGTTGGAAAAACAAACCACCTTAGCACTAGAAATACACTCACCACGCAAAATTCATTACATACCCAGGGCAAAGAACCCGGGAGCCGCAGGTTCGGGTCCTTGGATTTCTCCTTCTGGGCCCTCACTCCCCCGGCTTCTCCTCCTGGGAGACCATTCGCTTCCAGAAGAGGAAAAGCGAGCGCCGATTAACCATGTCTGACCTCAGCACACACTAGAAACAACTTTCCAAAATGCAAAGGAGGCCTAAGTCATTACATACTCGCTACAAATAAAACCGGACAGCACGCCCACGCTTCCCCCTCAACCCTAACATCACTGTCTCCAGTTCATGCGTGTTGCTGGGCAAATGCTTCTTTTCCTTAAGAATTTGCAACAATGGCATTTAAAATACTTTGAAACCACAAACCCTTCAATCCAATAAAATAGCATTTAAAAACAAAAAAACTGATGGCTTTTTAAAAAACACAGAAAATCTACTTTCTCATTTTAAAAAATGTTTGACTTTATTATTTTCAGGATGTTCCTTTCTATGTCTAAAACACAAAACATCAATAAATAAAAACTAGCCTTTTTGCACTTTATGCATTTATTGAATTGGTTCAAAATGAAGATATAAAAAACATAATTAACAGAAGACAGTAGTCACACTAATCTTTTCCAAGCTAATTTTCAGAATACATAAGTGATTTTTTTACATTTTTAACTTACACTTACAGTAATTTTTCATTCTCCCATACTGGAAATATTTGTGCAAATAAATAAAAATAAAATAAACGGTGCGTAGAATGATTGTGTAAACACTATTGCACAACAAATCAATGTAAGACTACAATATGCAAGTAATACAAAGTCCACTCAAGTCCGCTGTCATGGGTTTCACGGGTCCTGCTTTAACCATCTCTGGGCTCTGGAAGTGGATGACTGCCTGGTAACTCATCCCCATGTAATATTAATAACATGTACTCACCACTGAAGGATTCCGTGAGAAAGAAACATGTGCCCATTTATTACAGTCACATACCTACCCTTTCCTTAAGCAGAAAAAAACCAAAGCAGATGTATGGTCGTAGAAACACTTGACAGAAAACAGTTTCCATTCCTAGAAAGGTCCTCCTATTTTAAGTCCTCCATTTATAATAAGTAGAGAACAGAAGTGATTAAAACAGAAATCTAAAAGGTATATTAGTTTTCTAAATTAATTACAACTTCAATTCATGGACTTCTTTTATAACGTAACAGGTTAACTGGGAAAAAAACTGTAAAAAATCAGGGAAGAAACTACAAGGGAAGTAAAGATGACAATTCCTATTACCACTAAGTTTATAAGCTCTTTCTGAACTCAAAGGAAAAAGAAAAACTTAATTTTGGATAAATCAAATTCTAAGACACAAATTTCTACACCGATCCTTATAGTTGATCACAATCATGAACAAAAAACTAAAAAGTATTATAAAAAATATTAGCTTATACCTTTATAGTAAGACAACGCTCCCCTACACTGGACGGAATATAGTTACTAAGGAGTGGGTGAACGTGGCCGGGTGACCCAGGAAAACCTACTTACATTAAACTGAAAGTGACAATGATCAAAAGCTCGACTTCAGTCAAGTTAAAAAGGAATGATAAATCTTTGTTTAATTACATAAGCAAGCTATTCACTCAGTCAGTACCTGTTTAGTGGTTTTATTGATGTAAATGTAGTTGCAAGGTTAACACTGAAGAATAAAGTGTAAGCAGGCAGAGTGAGACGTTCTCTCAGCCTACTCAGGCCTACATCTCCACGCATTCTGAAGAACTCAAATGCAAATGCTTTTTACTGGCATGCTCAGCAGTAATAAGTACCACTATTATTAAGTGAGGTGGTTTGTTTTAAAATGCATTAGTTTCTTCTAAATACACAGAAATAAAATATGCTTAAACGTGTCAGATTTTAGGAGAACTTTGTGCACCTTGCCATGCCTGGGCCGCTCGCTCAGCAAGACTCTGTGTAACAGCGACTAAGAAGGCAGGGGGGCGGCGCGCCGGCGGGCACCGGGACACTGGGGGCCCAGGAGGGGAAAAGAAAGGTTTGTGTATCTTACAGCAAATAACTGCATTTTAAAATACTGCAAAGATATAGTAAATTAAAAATTAAAACTACTCTTCAGACAAGTTATGGGAAAGAAAGGAAAAAAGCAAACCTTAGGAATACGAGCGACACAGGTCTACGCCCGACTGACGCACACAAACCAGTTCCAACAGTTTACGTTCGTGTGTTCAGTCTCGTTTTTCTGAGAAGAATTGAGTAATTACATTCTCACAGAATCAGTAAGGCTCCTTCAATTATCTAATTAATAATCTACTGAATTAGGGGCAACAGAGACCTTATGTTTCTCCCCCCTTTCCTTTTTAGCAATACATAGTTGTTAAAATGTTCAACAGGAAAATGACTTCACATCAACTCACAAAATCTAAAGTGTTCTCTTCGATTGCAAAATGCCATATGTCAGAGAGTGTCCACTGTGATGCTCCCTGACCCTACACACTACCAGCAGCAGTGTTTGATCAGACCTGCTGCGCAGACTTGTGATGACCCCAGAGCTTAAAGGCTAAGCACGAGAGTCTTTCTGAAGATGTACGGAGTGTGTTTTAACAGAAGAACAGTACCTACGTTAATGACTCCACTTGAGATTGTTCTGATAGACGAGTGTTACCTAGAATGGCACAGCCTGGGTTATCAGGAATTTATTATATACACTACGTACACATATATATAGACACATTACTCAACCTAAAAGTATGCTCTAAAAATTATGGAAACAGCATTTTGAATAGTTTTAGCACAAGGAGCTAAAACTGTTAGCACAGGGAGCCTCTAACTGTCCAAGGAACAATAATCCTAAAGGCCTGAACCTGGCTCTCTTTCTTTCAAGATTCGCTTCACAGAATCATTCTTCGAATGCCGCATTCACAGCAGAACTTGGCCCATTCCACGGGGTATTTTGTCCCACACTCATGGCAGAATTTTGGTAAGTGTCCAGACGAGTTTCCTTCAATGCCTTTAATATTTCCACCATTAAGAGAGGATGCAAAGTCTCCGTCAGGCCTGAAGACATGTAAAAGAAAGCAAACGTAAAGCTCACATTGGCAGTTACTAACGCACAACCCTGAGGAACAGGACACAGCACCAAGCTCACATTGACAGTTGCTAACCCACAACCCTGAGGGACAGGACACAGCACCAAAAGATGGCTTGACTTCATTTCTAATACTCCTCTAGCTCGAGTAAAAAAGAACTGCTGTTGAAAAATACCTTAATTCCAAATGTTTTAACATTATTTTTGTTCCATTAGGAACACAGATCAGGACCAAATTCAGCTAATCTTTACATCCGTTCTATGTGTGGGCATTTACTACATAAAATTTATAATGTCCTATTTGTGAAACCATCTTATTAAGAAAATACTAGGTTACAGAGCTGAAAAAAGACAAAGCCCTTAGGTACCCTTCTTTGGCCACAAGGACTGTGGGGTGCTATCTCCAATATGTATTTTATTAACTCTGATCTAATAATTCAATTATATCACTATGATGTAATAAAAATTCAGGCTCTTAGACATGCTCTACAAGGGTAGATTTTAACAGTTATATATCCCTCTCAAAAAATTCCCTCCTGGGACTGAGGATATAACTCCGTGGCACAGTGCCTGCCTGGCAAGCACAGGTCCTGAATTCATTTCCTAGTATGAAAAAAAAATTCCTCTTACTCTGAACACAATTAACTCCTCATTCCTGTTACTTTCTAAAAACATCCCTAAAGCTCTCTTCTGGGAGTGTTTTCAGTTGCAATGACCTGGCTACCTCGATGTTTACTGAATTGATTCAAAGTGTTTACCTTTCCTGTCACCTTGACTTTGGGGAAAAGCCGGAAGTCACATGGTGCAAGACCCAGTGAATAAGGTCAGTGAGACACTACCCTCACAGAAGCAGCTGTAAATGTTTTCAGCTGATTCAGGACGTCAAGGAAGTCAGAACAGCAACATGAAAAAGACCTTCCAGAACTGCCTCAGAAAATGCAAGAATAGCTGATTTTTGAGGGCATTTAACAACAATGTATCTTTAGCTGTAATCATTTTTTACATTTTAATTTAAACATTTACCATATTTTTAAATTAGTTGTACACCATAACAAAATTCAGAACAAAAATCTGAGAGCTCATAAGGATTTCATTATAGGAATCGGTGCACTGATTAAATAGGCAAAGAGCTATTCTGTTTTTATAAGAACACCTTCGCATTCCTTCCTGGAAGGTGTTCTTCAAAGAACATGTCATTTACTTTTAAATCACTGCAAGGAGAACTCCTAAATCCCTGGATTGTAAGAAAATTATTGAAAACACTTTTCACAGAGATTGCCGAGGCCCCAGGCACTCTCCAGCTCAGGTCCTTGCTCCACACGAGCACCGCAGCCAGTGGACCAAGCGATGCCAGCGGCTCCTAGAGCTACCAGGTCCCTAACAGGCCCACAGACGGAAATGAGGTGACCCTCAGCATTTTGTGTTTCAATACATCTCACTCTTCTCTGCTTTGAGCTGCAGGACAGAGAGGTTGCAGAATTACGTGTCTTTTGTATTGGGAGTAAATTTATACCATCACTATATTCCCTTTAAATCACAAAAAAATACTAATAGAGGGAATAGTATCAGTCAAGGAAGAACATCCGGGGAAAAGAAGATACATTATTATTAGTGAATTATGTAAGAACTGCTTCACAGTAGAAAAGACCCCACAAACACTGGGTCTATGCGTGTAAGGCAGTCAGCACAGACTCCGGGACCTCGGCTCACACTCTCCCGCCACCCTGGCACCAGTGTTAGGGCACGCTTAGCTCAGTATCACAAGTTCAACTTAACAAGGCATGGCCAGGTTTCTCTGGGAGAAGTATTAAGAAAAGCTGTTAAAGTTTTAAAATAAAATACATGTAAGTCTCAGTATCATTTCTGTGAGCGTATTTATACTCTCAGGGTAGCGTCTGAGATTTCTCTGTGACACATTTTCTAACACAGTATGTACCGTTTATAGAGATTTTTAAAGTTTTGCTTAGCCGTATGTGAATGAAATGGTAAATCCATGTACTGACATATATTTTTTGATTGTTTAGGAGGCCGAGCATCATTTCATGTTTTTTGCCGTCTGTATTTCTTCTACGGTGAATTGCCCATCCCTCAACCCTACCAAAACCCAGACCTATTATATGGATTCATTTTTAAATTTTTATTTGTAGAAATTCTCACTTATACTGGGCAGTAATTTGTTGCCTTATGTATAATCTGTCCTGTTATTTTGCTTTATTCATGCGGTTTCTTGTAGCACCACTTTTTATCTTTACATGGTAAACACGACTTCTGCTGTACCATTAGTGCTGTCTAAGTTAGGCTCGGGGAGTCCCTCGCTACCTGAGATGATAATCAGAGGTACCGACATTTTATTCTAAAATAGTAACAGCTTCTACTTCCATATTTAAGACTTTAATTTATTTGTAACTGGTACTTTTTTAGTGATCAAACCTAGGATACTGCACCTGCGAGGCAAGCTACATGCCCAGTTCTGCACTTTAACACCTGTAGTAACTTTCAATATACTGATCTCATATGCAGAAAATTTATTAAGACTCATTACTCAATAATTTGCCT
The DNA here is from genome assembly GCA_004027595.1 of Dinomys branickii. NCBI lineage: Eukaryota > Metazoa > Chordata > Mammalia > Rodentia > Dinomyidae > Dinomys > Dinomys branickii. The sequence goes on from PVLD010001497.1 coordinate 24,420, forward strand.
ATGGGGGATGTTTACTATATATATTGTTTTCTAAAAATAATAACTTTGTGTTTCTGTCTTGCATGTCTAGGTGTTTTTAGTGGAAGGATTTCAAGGTTATGTGGTGAATTACTTTTGTAGGAAAGGAAATCTTTGACTTTTTTTTAATCTGTTCTAATTACAGAATGATAAGAGAAGTCCAATGGGCAAGGCACTGGCCTCCCCATTATGTATCAACTGCTAAAAAACACACAAATTAAAAACTTATACATTAATCTGATTTTTGCCCCTGCCTATTGCTACTTCTTTTATTTTTGCTCATTGCTTTGGAAAGATAAGACAAGGTTTTTCCATTTTCACAAGAAAATATTAATCCTGCACTCAGCTTTGATTCAGAATACATGGCTCCACATACACACAACATAGTAAAACCATACTTTGCATCTCTAAGAAATACGTGCTCATTTATATTTAATATGCAGCAGATCCTCAGCAGCAACAGACAGAATTATTATCGTCTAGTTGGAAAGACAGTAATTTATGTACTCTTCTGTGGTTCCTGTCTCGTTACCTAGCATCACTCTTAAAGCTTTTGAAGGTATAGATGCCACTCTCTAAACTAATCAAAGCCCTGAACATGTTCTATTTTTGAAAGTTCCAGAAATGATTCTCATGGGTAACTAAGATTGACAGTACCTTAGATTCTTGAAAAACGATCCCAGGATAAAATTAGAATAATGGACTTCTGAATATGTTATATATACACTTATAACAAAAACAGACTGTATGTGTATATAAATATCACTATTTTGCTGTATCACAGAATGTTATGCTATTGACCTACATTGAAGAAATGCTCAGAAAACAACCTATGAGATTCATTTCCACATTTACAGTAGGGATGTTAATTAACAAGCCGTCTACTACATTCCCTGCTCTTGTCTTACTGGGATTCATGGAGAACTTTAAGGCCTCAGGTCTAAATATAGTTTCTCAGAGAAACTAACGTTTCTATTTTTAGACATTCTAAATAATATACTTGTGCTAATTTTCTTTTATGTTCTAGCAGTGAAAAAGCTTAAACCATAATTTGGGGCCCAGGGATACACTGTGTACAAAGTCTCAGGATACATACATTATAGACTAACTATACTACCATTGTATCTTCTTTTTTAAAGGCAGTTTATATATTTTTATTTTTATTTTTGTTTTTTATTTTAAAGTGAATTTTTTAAAAACCAAAAACAAAACAACAAAAAATAAAAACAATACAGAATTTCAAAACAAGATGACTGGAAATGAACAATGGTTGTTAAATTACATATTGTTATCTTCCAAGTAGTTGCTCAGATTACCGGATACAGGCGTGTAGGATGGATCGAACAACTGAACATTAACCAACAGACATCAGTAGTACAATTGTCTTAGCTATCTTATATGTGTATATATATACATTTTTCCTTCCTTTTTCTCTGTTCTGACACTCCAGCTGTGCTTTCCTTTTAAAAGAAGATAAACATAACAATGAAACTGAGTTTCAAAACACAGTTATTAAGACAGCTATAATAGTTGATATATTGTGTACTGTTGTCTTCCTAGTAATCCAGAGTACAAGATATAGGCATGATATTTTGTCTATACAGTATTAGCACAAAACTTTCTTTTTAATGAACTAAGAGAAACTAGCTGTGTAACTAGCTGTCTTGTGTATATAAACATTTTTACTTAGTTCATTTCCCCTCTCCCCATCAGTTTGTCTTTTCTTTGAAACAGTTTCTTCCCATTCACAATATCTACTATACATTTTGGATCTTATTTAATTGTTCATTTTTTCACACTAGTAAGACAATACAGTGTTTACACATATGGGTCTGATTTATTTCACTTATGAGTATAGTCTAGAGTCACCTCCGTTTACCTATAAAAGATTCCATTTTATCCTTTTTATGGCAGAATAGTACTCTATTATATAAAAAAATCACATCTTTTTAATCCATTTTTCGGCTGATGGACATCTGGATTGCTTCTCAGATTTGGCTATTACAAATCGTGCTGCTATAAACATGGATCCACATCTATCACTGTGGTATGATGTTTTTATTCTTCTGGGAAGCTACCCAGAAGGGGAATAGCTGGGTCGAATAAGATTTCCAATCCCAGTTTTTTGAGGACTCTCCACACTGATTTCCATAAGGTTGCACCAGTCTACACTCCCACCAACAGTGGAGAAGGGTCCTTCTCCCCCACAGCTTCTCCAGCCTTTGTTATTGGTTGCTTTCTTGATGACTGCCATTCTTCCTGGAGTGATAATAGAATCTCAGTGCTGTTTTAACTTTCATCTCTCAAATGACCTACGATATCGAACATTTCTTCATGTGTTTATTTGCCACTTGTACTTCTTTATCGGAGAAGGGTCCATTCCTCTCCAATGCCTACTTTTGGATGGGGTCTTTGAATTGGGGGGGGGGGTCTGATTTTTTTCAATTGTTTATACGTTCTGGATATAAGTCCTTTGTCTGTGGGACCAATGGATATAATTTTTTAACACTCTATGGGTTGTCTTTTCACTTCATTGCAAATTTCTTTTGTTGTGCAAAAACTTTTTAGTGAGGTGAGATCACAGTTGCTGATTCTTTTTACACTTCTCTTGCAGTCTGGGTATTGTTCATGCATGAACTCTCTGCATACACCCATGTCTTCGAGATTTCTGCCTACTTTCTCTTTTGGTAGATTCAGTGTTTCTGTTTTAATATTTAGATCCCTGATCCGTTTTGACTTTAGTTTAGTACATGGTTATAGATATGGGTCTAGCTTTAGTATTCAGCATGTGGAGAGCCATTGTTTCCAGCACCGGTTATGAAAGAGGCTGTCTTTCTTCCAGCAAACATGTTTGGCTCCTTTGTCAAAGATAAGGTGGCTGAGTGTGTTTGGGGATGCATCTGCGTCTTCTGCTCCACCGATCCTCAGCTCTGGTTGTTTGCCAATACTATGCTGATTTTATCACAGCATCTTTGTAGTATAATTTCAGGTCTAAAATTGTGATGCCCTGATTTATCTTTATTGACCAGAATTGCTTTTGCTATTGTAGGTCTTTTCTAGTTCTAAATGAATTTCAGGAATGTTTTCTCTACATCTCTGAGGTTTGTTAATGGTATTCTCATTGGGATTATACTAAACTTGTATAGCAGTTTGGGGAGTATAGCTGTTTTCACCCTGTTGGGTCTTCCTATCCAACAGCAAGGAACATCCTTCCCTTTTCTGACATCCTCCTCAATTTCCTTATTTAGGGTACTGTAATCTTCATTGTACAGATCTTTTATAACCTTTTTAGCCTAATACCCAAGTATTTCATCTTTTTGGATGATCTTTTCATTCTAAACTTTCTGTTTTGTGTCAATTCTTCCATTAAAAAAATTAATGTAGTTTTAAGGTAAGGACTGCATGGATTTATGTGCCTCACCCTACAACTTCCTCCAACAAGTTTATATACAAGTTTATATATCGTCTATAATTCAGAGGAATCACAGATTTAAACAGTGATACTCATAACTGAGTGTCCTGATATTATAAAATCCATCGGCTCAAAGGATAGGCTTAAATATTAAAAATATGTTGGAGATTATATGGCAAGTCATTCATAGGATTTATCATTTCGTTTGTATAAGTAAAACTACTCATGTTACATTTAAATTAGTATAAATATACACAAAGTTTGTGCAACTAAACAAAGTATCTTTGAGCATTTATAATAATATTTATAACTACATAGTAAAGGAAATACTTATTTTACGTAACTTAAAATTGTGTTAAATCAGAGAATGAGATTATCTATAAATAGCTTGTTACCTAATTTTTGTATATGAGACTCAAAATACTACATATATTCAGTTTTTATGTTATTAGGGTAGTACAGCTAAACATACCTCGCTGTGTTGCTCTCAGTGTGTGTTTTCCTTTTGGCTGCAAATACACCTGCTGCAGAATTTCTTGCCAAACTGGGTGGTGTGGGATTTCGAGGTTTGATGTTAGTTCTAGAAGGGAGAAAGAATGACACGATGAAAAAATGTTGAATATAAGCACCGATTTTCACGTTACCTATTTCTGTGTTTAAGAGGCTACAGAAAAGTTCAACAGATTAAATTCCAAATATTACGTAAGTCTGAAAACAAGTAGTAGTAAATACTATGGATAAAGTGTTTTGCATTAACATTATTCTTTTATATAAAATCCATTAAGATGTTTACATATATTTTACATGAAATTTAAAAGTAATCATTCTGAAAGGCTTCAGGTTAAAATTCTAACTTTACAATTCCCTCAAAACAAATTAGATTTGTTCTATCTAATGTCTATGAATAACCATTGAGTAATATACTTAAGCTCTTTTTAGTGTTTTAAGCATATGCGATATAGTTAAAAATTAACTTACCATTTTAAAGGATAATATTCAATTTATGAAAGTTCTTTGAAAAAGTAATTAAATGAATTATTAGTTTCCCACTTAATATTTAATTTCTTGCATTGCACAGCTATCTACAGGCATCTGGTACCGAGACACGGTCAGATCATTAGTGAATCCCTATTTTAAAACTTTAGGAATCACAGAAAGGTGAATGATGATGTATCACTGAGATTCATATAAATTTAGACTCAAATTCCCACGGCTACTAACTAGCTCTGTGGCAGCTGTCCACCTGTGAGCCCCCTTGCTGATAAAATGGTCACGTTATCTTATACAAAGGTTAAGAAATAAACTTGCACTAACATTTAGTGCTGGAGCTGCGGCCGCCAGCACTACTGGTACTGTTTACTACCATGACAACATTTCACAGCAGTCCTTAGTCTATGCCAAATACAGTTTTGTTTTGAATCCTGCTTTGTATATGGGAACTTATTTAATCCTAATTATTTTATAAGTAGGTAAGGATTAATAATTCCATTTAACAGATGAGGCAAATGAGACAGAACTTACCAAGCTGACGGAGCTAGCATGCTGCAAAGGCAGAGTTCAGATGTTCACTAAAGCATCAGACCCTCCCTTTCTTTAAGAGTTAGTCAAATGTTTTTATTTCACATGGAAACAACGTTGCATTCAATAAATAGGCATACTATTTCAAAAGACGTTTAAGTTAGAAGTTTTTGCCAAAATTCATCCTACTACATGGTAAAGACAGGGTCTCTTAAAATTTTAAATAATTACCTCTAATGTACTTGCAGACAATCGCTACTTTTGAACACCCACTACGTGCCAAAGGTGCAGCCGGGCACTACACACACCGTATTTGTCCCCCGAGTCAGGAGGTTTTCTTCCTATTCAAAACTGAAGGCTCTTTTTCTGCCCTTTTCTCTGTTTTCCTTCTGTGAGACAGCGTCTTGCTACGCTGCCCGGTGTGGTCTTGAACGTGTGGGCTCAGTGTTCCTCCCAACTCTGCCTGCTTAGCAGCCGGGACCACGGGGAGCGTCTAGGCCAGTCTGAAGGCAGTCATGGTCAGAGATAGTACTGAAGCTGGGAAGCTACCACGTGACAGACCAGTACTTACACTTGAATTTCTGTGGGCTGCACTGCCTTGCACACTCACCGTGCAACGCTAACATTCACAACATGGGCGCTTTTAGAAACTTCAACAAGCAAAGAATCACCATGGTGCACAGACCAGACGCCCTGGTCTTCTTCAAGGGCTCATTCCATGTCTGTTTATGAAGTTTACTCCACTGAGCTTCCCTACAGCCCATCTGGGGATCTTAGAGAACTACTACAGAGCGTTCTCAGAGTTCAGTATCTTTCCAAACAAATCATCATTAACAAAGGCATTCAAAATGGAAGAAAAATTTTTTTCAGGCTCTGGAAGTCTTGTTAGTAATCTGATCATCTTCATATACTAGTATGTGCTCAAGAAATACACATAACACCAACACCCCCTATTACACACATACAATCTCACCATATCAAGCACTTAACGTTGTTTAAAATATTTCCCTTTAGAGGAAAGGTTAAGAGATTACCAGCAGCAGTCATGACAGCGCCGCCCGCCAGCTGTTTCTAGTGGTATCTTCTTAGAAGCAGAGTGTCACTGTTTTGATCAACATTTAAGACATGTTCCCTTAGTCTCGTACAGTCACACATTTTTCTCCCTAGTCAGAGCATGCAAAATATTATCTTTGTTCTGTATCTGGAATTTACTCGCTGCACTTCAGACTAAATCACAGTTTAGTAGAGGAATCAATACTTTATCTTACTGCTAGTCAGTTTTTCTTCAAGATCTGCATAGGAGGTTGGAGACAGTAGTTCTAATATACAGACAAATGGTCTAGGGCAAGAAAACCTGCCTTCCAGGATTCAATAATTAACAATAAGAAACAACCCATGTTTGCTGCTACTGTCTCAAAGACTTCCCATTTTCATTATTACATATTTGCATATATAAATAATAAGCAGAAAGTACACAGTGCTTTACAATTCGGTTAACTCTGCTTCATATAGTTTTTACCATTAGTAAGTAAAGTAGTACATAAGGCCCCTATTTCATCATTTAAAATGACAGTAAGGCTTGGAATTAAAGCCCAAGTTAGTAACCCTTGCAGAGTCTCCAGAATGATGCCACAGTCACATCTGCTCCCCACCAGCCGCGCTCCCCATCACAGACGGTCTGGGGGGGGTCACAGCCCATCCTTGCTTTAGGTTGAATTTACATCCGCTGGACAAAGACTAAGCATGTGATGGAAAGTTTTCTATAATTTTTTTCTAGCTGTAATAATTCATCATCTGCTTGACCAATAGATAATCAGTGATTTAAATATTATACATAATTTTTCCCGTACTGTTCTTTGTAAATTTATTACTTTTACAAACAAAAAAAAGTGACCTAAAAACAACTGTGGAAGGAGACTGTTTAACCCTCTATAAATCCATATTTAATGGAATAAAATGTATGATCTAAATAAAAAGTGGTTTTTGGAAACATTAATAAAAATGTTTTAAGTTTTGAAATGGTATTTAGGAATTTCTAGCTTAAAACTATTAAGTTAAAACTATTTTTTAAGTATAAGGTAAAATATTTTATATGTAAAGTCTTAAGAAAATAGATGAAAAAGTTTAACCAAACCAAATTACAAATACGTACTTGTGAACGGGGAATAACTCATGTCTTTTGAAGGCACTGTCTGACCGTGTCGCAGTCACACACCCTTTGCACGTGTCTTCCAGCTCGAAGGGGGCCCTAACTTGTCCGTCTTACCACTGAAATATGGAAAGGTGTGCCCACAGGGAGGCTGCTACTGTTTGCTTCTTAATACAAAGATTTTTTTTAAAGAAAAAGATAATCCTGTTCTGTAAGAAATCTACCCCAGCCCTTAATTATGTGACTACAAGGTGAAAACAAATGTCAAAAGGGTTCTCAAGAGAATTTACACCACACTCATTACTAGACCTGACACAACTGAGAAGCAGAATTGATCAGGAAAGCCAACAACGGTTTAGAAAGGAGACATGAACTCGAAGCTGTCATCCATACACAATACAACTTCTTTCCTCCCCACCCTGACAGAACCTTTTCTGTTATTTCACTGAATAATTCTCCTTGCATTTTACAATTGCAAATATAAAACCACTGAGTAAGTAATATTATATCTTAATTGTACTTGACTTTCTAACAAAGGAATTTATTTCTGAAAAGTAAAACATTACCTACATGGAAAAAAAAAAAACAGGGATGGCAGTTCTAAAATTCATTTATAAAATGTTTAATAACTACCCAATGTGAATTTTTTTTAAATGCAAAAGTATACAGGCTCTGCACCTAGAGGATAACAGGACAAACTATACGCTTGTACCATAATTACTGGTTTTACACAAACCAAAGCACTGAATTATATGTCCCAGCACTACTCATAGTTGGGACAAGACAAATTTAACTAGGTTATTAGAAAAACTGTCTTAAATGATGATAACACTTTAAACATGCGTTCTTTTTAAATTTTTTAAAATTTTAGGAGTACATATTTGCAGTAATGCCTATATTCACCGTGCGAAGTTTGTACAAGTACAAAATACATACTAATTCCTCTTTCATCCTCTTCCTCTTCCCGCCAAGAAATCCACATCCTTTTTTTTCATTCATTCATGACCCTAACCACTTTTTCATTCATCTAGTAAACCTGAGGCTCTACTACATTATGTGTCAAACGCTGTGTTAACTTCTGGGGACACTGGGAAATGAGACAAACAGAGCGCTTGTTCCTGTGGGACTCGGCCTCTGAAAGATGCGTCCCTTTATCCAGACTACAGGGTCTCAGAGAAGGAGAACATTACGCTCACTTGCGTGCCTTTACGTAGTACATGTGTAGGTGTATTTCAATTCGCAAGAGTAAGGAGTGTATTTATACTGGGGATTAAAAATTGTTTTAATTAAAAGCATAACCTCTAAGAAATGTGAGATTAAAATTTGTAATTTCTGACAGATGTAGAATTTTAATCAAATCTTTCAATCATAAACAATTATCAAGGTATTATTGTCCAAACAGCAGTTTTTTTCAAAAGGGAATCTGTGGTCTGTGAATAAGGAATAAGATTCTTCTTTCTCAGAAAAAGTAAAATTAAAATTTAGAAAATGTGAACTTAGCATGCACAAGACCCTGGGTTCAAGACTATTTTAATATGGTCAGAAGTACCTAAATCCCACACCTGAATCACTAAGTTCAGTTTGAGAAGGGAAACACACGCAATCTAATGCCAACCTGCAGACAGGTACTGAGGAAGGAAGGACACATGCCATGACCGGGAGGATGGCCAGCGTCCTCAGACCCGAAACCAGCCACTGTTCCCGTGATGATTTACCTGTGTCACACAGTCGTGCTGACAAATTCAGCTCAGGGTATACGTAAGCAGACAAACTCACAAAAGTGAAATTTAAATGTTCACGAAATGATTCTTAGGCTAAAAAATCACTTAAACTTATTTTTGCTATAATCTGCTACCATTAGGCTATGTACTGAAACCAAAATTTGTAAATCTCACTGATGAACACTGTACATAACACTTTTGTGCAGGCTTCTAAAATACTCATCACCGAACAACCACATTAAGAGATCCTTGGTTACCATATTAATCTACTCCTAACAGATTTACTCTGAACTTCCTTAAACACCAGGAATCAATTCACCTAGGAAACAAGACACTTCAGTTTACAAAGTATGTTGTAAGATTGCAGCAAACATAGTAGACGATGATTCCTGAATTCATACTGCTCAAAAAACTTCTACCAGGTAGCATTTTACATATCTCCGTGGACTTCTGTATTTATACTCAAAACTTTGAAATGCATTAGTCATATATTTTGATGAAATCCATTGATCTGTCACAAATAACTCAGTGTCTCAACCCTAAGGCAAAGGTAGCTTCCTAACATAACGGCTTCCACCATTCTTACCCACACAAGGAAACCTACTTCTGTCACTAGAAGTTGTTTAATGTACTTCTAGATCAGTAAGACAGGAAAGTTCATAAAAACCTAATGCCTCACATACGCCTGATTCACACCATCAAAAGATTAGCTCAGCAGAAAACCATGTTTCCACTCATACGGAAAAGCACATTTCTTACTTTTTTAATAAAGTGAAGTATGAGCAATCAAATTAAATTTGTAATTAAAAATGTACCTCCCCTGTATTTCATGTCTCTAATTTTACCTTATTTATTAGAGTCAATCGGAAGTAAAACATTTTTCAGGGTAAATGAACAGAACTGAAAATTACTGATAGACATTTAAAGTGGTAGTTGGACATTAAGAAAGCACAGTTCTGAAGTCTCCATTGTAATCTGCGACACAACTCAAGTGTGGCAATATTTATTTAAAAGCTCAGCATTTGACCACACTTCTAAAATTCCCTAGGATAAAAGTATTTTTAACAATAAGGAAATATTTTCCATTGGGGTGTGCTTTTGCCTTTAAAGTTTGTTTTTTTTTAGCATTGGCCCACAGATTATTTAGAATTTAATTACCGAATGTGAAAACATTTTGAAGTGAAGATTTACCTTCCTGTGCCACGACTCAGTAGACGCTGCCTATTGCAGACCATCCCTCCTCCTGACTAAAGAGAGCCGCATTACATACAGCAGGCTTTAAATAATCACCGGCCACTGAGATAATGTCAATTACTAATATCAGCAGATACTCAATTCCTTGAACATTATAATTAGCCATATGTCTTGATTCTATCTTCACCCAACCTTGAATTTACTGTCTAAATGAGAAATACAGTTGCCACACAAATTTCAAGTAATTCTATTTCCACTAGGGCCATGAAATGATGTGCCAACAGATGTACAGCTGAGGGATTTATTAATTCATCTTTTTTTTACTCATTTCAGTTATTGTATGCCTATGTGTCAGGCATTCTGCTATACTTGTATCTGTAATACTGCCACCTCTGTCACCATAGAAGTTTACCAACCTAGCAGAGAAAACAAATATATCATTACCTCAGCAATTCCACAAAAGGAAGGACCGCTGCCGTGACGCAGACAGCTGTGAACAGCTCTCATTTAATATAGTAACACAGACATTTCTAATGAATATAGAAAACATACAAGCCAGAATCAAACACTCTCATTCTCTAATAATGGAAAACTCTCCTTTAATACGTAAGGTTCCTATGGGCAATTAGAATTTGAACAGATACGATTAACAATTTAATATGGTGTGAGCCAACCAAACATCTAATCTAAAATTCATAAAAATATTGTGCTCAAAACCTCTGCTTTTTAGTAAAAACATTTTCCTTGTGTGTAATATAAATGTTGGTCAGATTTTCTTAGATCAGTTGTCAGTGACTGAACCATCACGCGATATTGTCAAAGCAAAACAGACAGATAAACTCAAAGTCATACACCTATCTAGTGGCACAGTACAATCTAAAGGTCTACTTTTTCTAACTAAGAAAACCAGGGCTCCTGTTTTCTATGTCAGCTGGCTTCATAGGTACTACTTAAGAACACTCTGTCAGTACAACTTAGGATCCCCAACTGATAAGATCACCAACACGACAGAAGTACTGGAACACTGCCTCTTAATGAACTATGAGCAAACCATGCTACAAACACTGCAACCTAACACAGGGCAACCGTCTGGAATGGTAAAAGCTTATTTACAAAGTTAATTACTTCATCTATACTTCACTAAGCAATGAATCAACTCAGTATAGAAAGAAAATATTAGATCAGTTTCTTACCAGTAGAAGATGCGAGTACCCTATTTTTCAACTACTTGTTGTACTGTTAACCTGTGTCTTTTTACTAATAGCATGTTTCTTCTTTTTTGAAAGAAGGAAACATCCGTTCCCTTTTTTTTTTTTCCGGGACCGGGGATCGAACTCAGGGCCCTAGTGCTTAGCGGCAAGCACTTAGCCCACTGAGCTGTACCTCCAGCCCATTTCTTCTTTTTTGGAAATACACAACAAATAAAAAAACGTTTACCTCCACAGCACTGGTTGATACCCAACAGGTGGATACTCTCATCTCCCTACAATGTTAATTATATTAGCGCCTTTCAGGGCTTCAATTTTCTATGCGGTCTGAATTGGGAAATAAAAGGTAGTTAACCTCACTCGGTGAGTACCCTTGTATACATTTCTACAATGAAAAACAAAGTAAACATGACCCAGAGACAAACTGAAAATAATTGTACACTGTTCCTATATCAGCTTATCCACAGATACAAACATAACCTCTCATTGTAATGGCCCTATGGCAATTCCTTAATTTGCTTATTAAAATGGAAAGAAAAGTGAGTTTATAAAAGCAGGTGACTTTATGTTAAAGTCTCCGGTGTTTCCCGTATGTAAATGGATTATTAAAAGTTTAATTATTTCATTGAAGCCACACACATAAAGTATAGCAAGAAAAAAGCGCAGACCGTACATACTAAGTAAAAGGACAAGAATTTGCATTATGAATGCTGGGGCGTGTTTTGCTGCCCTTCGCTTATGTAAGTGTCCTTTGCATCACACCCCATCATACATACGTGGCGTTTTGTGTCCCGTATTTTTTCCTCTTCTAATAGCAGAGTCATATCATTAAAGATTATTTGTATTTTTAGGGTTGCAAAATATCCTTTTGCAGATATTTATAACTTACTATGCAATCAAAGTTAGGCATTTAGGTGGTTTACTTTAAATACCGTAAGACAATATGTAAGAGTCCAACGTTTCAAGTCAAATGGATCCCAATCATACCTTACTTCTCTTGGCAGCTAACAGGGCTTTGAACAAATTATTTTACCTCTGACTCTGTTATTCTCTCATTCCCCAGCAGCTTTAATAAAAATTCACATAAAATATCTAGTGCTAGCTTGGCATACAGTGTTCAATAAATTATAGTGATAATAAAAACCTATATTTCATATTATGTTCTCAGATTCCCACAACTAAAACTACTTCACCAAAAACATGAACATTTTAAGGCTCATAATAAACTCTACCAGATTATTTTCTAAACTGGCTGTATTTAGATTTTCAATTGCAATGAGTGTGGTCCTGACCAGCAACATGTTAAAAAACACGTGAACCTAGAAAGAAAATTAAGCTCAAGGAAAAGGCCAGTTACGGCACACAAAACTGAATGTTAACATAACGTCACTGTGCCCACTAGTGAATGATTCAGTGTAGACTTACCCTGCCTGAGGCGCTGCCACTGCCTTGTGAGAGGGAGATAAGGCCTGAAGTTTGTTTCCCAGAGCGCTGCTAACTGAAGACGCTTTACCGGAAGACGCACCTGATAATGAAAGAGGCCGTTAAGAATGCTCTGGAAAGCAAAATTCACACGAGAAACAGAGCGCCTGAAAAGGGACACAGTCCTGTAGCAGTGTTCTTCATGGCTCCAAAGTTAAATGAAAACTTTACACATGGTATTTCTGAACAACAATATATGTATTTCTAATGTCTATTTTATAATTTACACACAAGTGAAGTCACATTTCAGTGGTCAGTAACTTCTTCAGTCCAGTACATATTTGTCTATTAGGAACAACTGCCAAATTCAGGTACAAGAAGTCAATATAGAAAGCAAGAGAAAATATCGAGGTCAAAGAAGAGAACTGGGTCAACTATTCTGAGTAGATGATAAACTAACGCAAACACAAAGGTAGGTATTTAGGCAAAACAAAAGAAAACAATAAAATACCTGAAGTAGAAGCTTTTGATACTTATTTCACTTTTACTCAGAAATAACCACTAACCTACATTTCTTTTTAAATCTATTTTAATAATCCACCACACACCACTATCTTTATTACTGGCAAGTGTTCCTTCTTTTGAAGTTATTTTATAGATCTCATTACCTACAACAGCTTTGCTAGCGCTGCTTGGCTGTGGTAGCCGTGAAGATCCTGACGATGTGGCTCCAGGAGAGTTTGACTTTTTAAGTGCAGGTGGTTTATACTAAAATAATGAAAACAAAACATTTTATCAATATAATTTCTGATTACAGATTATAAATTAACAATTCAAAGGCTTACGTTCTCCAAATACAGAGCTTTACCTTGATGAGAGGAAAAGGGCGACGGAGACGGAGCACGGCGGCCCCCGTACTACCGCAGTGTGTCACCGAAATCACTGACTCGCACACTTAAAAACGGGTCAGATATGAGCACATATTTCTGTTTGTAAAGAGCTTTTACCGCAGCTGGAAAAAGTCTGTATCTGACAAAATGACTGAATGAGCTATCTGAACTGATCCTTTAATGAACAACTAAAAATGCCCAGGAGAGTAGAGCAAAGTATGTTAAAATACACAAAACGTCACTTCAAAAGCACTGAATGTTAGATGAGAGAAAAAGAAGTTGCCAGACCAGCTCCTTTTGAGCTTATAACCGTCTGGGCATCATATGGATTTTCTGTGCAAGGCTAATCAAGCAAACACATACCAAGAATTTAAAAGTTTTCAGACAGTACTCTCCAGTTACCTGGAATAAAGACGCACAAACATCTCGAGAAGGTACCTCACATGAAAAATCACCATAAATAACTTTTGAGAGGTAACAAGCGTGAGCAGGAGGTATCAATCGCGGACGTGGTGTGCCAGAAACCGGGAACGAGAACACGGAAGACAGCGGGGACCGTCCACCGCGGCCACCGGACATGACAACACCAGATGCGTACTTCCACAATTACACCTGCTGTATTTTTAAAAAGGTAAATTTGCAAATATTAAATTATAAGCAATTAAGAAATAGGAAACTAAAAAAATAGCAAACCTCTAGAAAATAAAAATACAGTGACACATTACAAACTCTGGCAGAGAGGCGAAGTGGCCAGATAACCCTCTTACGGGTATCATCTACAAGAGCATTTAAAAGATATTAAAAGACTAGGAACCAAAGAGGATTTGCATCTATGTCCCCTGGGTTTAACTGCCAAGGATAACTTCTTATTATTAAAAATAGAAAGAGAAATACCATCTCACAGAAGAAAACAGAATCCAGGTTTGATTTATTATTTACAGTATCAAACTTTCCACGAAAAATTACTGGGAAAGAAACAGTAAAGTATGGCCTGTATTTGACCAAAGTGACTGTCAACAGAAACTGACTCTGCATGATAAGGGCATAAGATTTTGCAAATAAGGTCTTAAAAATGGTCATAACTACATCAAAAAGCTGAGAATTAAGGGAAACACGGTAAACATGTGAACAGAGAACAAACAGGATGGCCTCTCAACAGAGAAGTGAAAGCAAAACACAGGCATTTTCAGCCAACCATGAAGACAGGTGGAAAATGAAAAACGAAGGTAGCAGAGGCAAGAAAAAAGAATGAAAAGGCCTGGAAATAATAAATACATAAACATAAAACAAATTACGCTTCTGTATACATACAGGTGTGTATACAGATGTTTATACTTTTTTCTTCTAGTATCTTTAATGGCAGATGACTTTGAAAAGTAACGGGACCACACAGCAATGCACGTCAAGAACACTGACAGTTCACGGTGTTTAGGGTTATCACATCCAACAGTAACACTATGGCAAGAGGCAGGTGGACACACGGGTAAGTTAGAGGTACGTCCTGTTATCACAGTAACTAATGGAAAATAAAAATGGTATAGCCAATAGGGTAAAAGACCCTTTAAGAAAAAAACAACGGAAGAATGATATATATCAAAAATTGAGGACAGCAACATGTCAAGTTTACATACAACCAACCAGCAATAAGTATGTTAAAGGAAAATATCGGAACACTTGAACCAAAAAGTTGCAGTTGCCAGGCTGGATTACAAAAAATAAAATGTGAATCAAGTATAGGCTAGTATATAGGCTATGCAAAAACATTTAAAGAAAGAAAGTGAACATAATTAAATTGAAATGACTATATTCTTACCAGACTAAACATACTTTAACAAGAGGAATGTTGTCACAGAAAGCGATACTTTGTAAAGATAAAAGCGATAATAAATGGGCCAAAAGAAATGAATTGCAAATACAAACACTAGGAGACACTCAAAGTGCCCGATGGGAGAGCGGCAAAGAAGAGATACAGAAGACACAATCACAGTTCATCACTCTAATATACACCCTGCACTCACTGATGAAACATCTGGAGAACAGTCCCATCAGCCACCCTAAACTGACATTTAAAAAACTCCTTCAATAAGGACGGAATACCTAGAGAAAAGCCAGTTAGAAGCAGCCACCTACACTTTAGAATTGAGAAAACAACTGCAGAACACATTTTCCTTGCTACATGCCATGCGGCATCCATCAAGAGGGGACTACGCTAGGCAAGAACACAAATTTCTGTCAGATGAAGACCTTGCCAACAATGTTCTCAAGCTACAACAGAATTAAATTTAAAATAACAGTAGAACATTGAAAAAGTCCCACTATCTAAATGATCTGCTTTGAGTTAAACTTTTTTGTAAGATCCAGTTAGAGCAATATTTGACCACTGAATCAAAAGACTGTTTTTCTTTGGAAAGATGTAATAAAATTCACAAACTAGAGCAGCTAGATCAATAACAGGAGAAATTTCACACTACATTAAATTAAAAATTAAATTAAAAATAAAATTTTACTTAGAAGGGAAAAAAGAACAGGAAGATAAAATGTCAGTATTAGGAGTGAAGAAGGGGACACCAGCACAAACCCTACAGCCAAACAAGGGTAATGTTACTTGAACGTCAATAAATCCAACTACAGTGACAATATTACTTAAAATACACAGGATGCAAAACTGATATAAAAATGCAGCATCTGAATGCTACAGTTAATAAAGAAATACATATAATACTCTAAAACCTCAGAAAAATGAAAACTGTATGGCTAGAGTCTTAACTAGATTCTAACAAAAATATAAGAAATACAATACTATAAAATCTCAAAAGAGGAAATCACAGTGAACTCACTATGAGACCAGTAAAATTATGATACCAATCCCAGTCAATGTTCCTTAGGAGAAAAGATGAAAAATTTTTAACAAAATTTTAGCATATTAAGTCGAAACATATATAAAAAGGATAATTCATTACTAAGTAGAATTTATTCATGGAAAGCAAAATTGATTTAACATCTGCAAATCAGTACAATTTATTATATTAATACTTTCTTATTCTACTGTATTGTTGGTTAACACAATAATAATATGTATTATTAATAGATTCAGAGCATTTGACAAAATTCAAATCCCTTTGTGTTTTCAAAAAGAAAAAACCGAGGAAGAAAGAACTTTCAAAGCCTATGAAGTACAGAAATAAGAACTCACAGCTAATATCAAACTTGATAAAAAAAACTGAATGTTTCCTACCCAAGAACAGGATCAAGACAAGGACTCTCACCCTAAATATACCCATTCACCAAGGAAAGAGCTACAGTACAACCGCTACACTTTGCATCCGGATGTCCTCCAAAGGGCTCTGTGTTAAAGGTTTGATCTCCAGGTTATGGTCGTATTGGGAGGTAAGGGCACCTTTAAGACATGGGGCGAGGTGCAAGGTTGGGCCGTAGGGGTGTGCCCTGGAAGGGGTGCTGAGAGGTGCATCCCCTTGTTTCGTACTCAGCCGTGAGCCGAACAGGACTCAGCCAGCATGTGTTCCAGCCCCGATGCGCTGTGCTGCCACAGATGCGAACCAAGGGGCCAACCGGACGTGGAGGAAGTGCCCAAACTGAGCCAACAAGAACCTCCTCTTCTTTTTAAGCTAATTATCTCAGGTATTTGTTATTATAGTGAAAAAAGTATACAGACTAGAGTAGGAACTAAAACTAGTCTTATTTCCAGGTGACTCGATTTTGTACACAGAAAAAAAAAAAATCCTAAGAAAGTTAAATTTAATAAAGTATATGCATGAGCCATATACTGAAAACTGAGACACCAAATTAAAGAAAACTAAATAAGCAGGAAATACAACCAGCTTACGAGCTGGACAACACTGCGAAGATGCTGATTCTCCACAACCTGACTTACACATTGCCATCTCTGTCAAACTACGCAGCTTTCTTGTTTTTAGAAACTAACAACGGTGAAATCCATATCCAAATGCAAGCAACCTAGGCTACCCTAACCATTTTTTAAAAAGAAAAAGAAATAGGCATATACTCAACTGATTTTCAACTGAAGTGCCTGAACTACTTATTGGCACTTTTCAACAAAAGCTGATTTTCCCAAAATGATGCTAATGAAGATGACGTGGCTCACTTCAAACAGTATCTTTAACATCCAGCACTAAAATTCTCTCAAAAAGGCCCCTCTTGCATCGGGTCTCTTGACCCAACACCTGATTCACAAGTAAGAGACATGCACTTGATTTATTTACTGTATGCTAGATTTACAAAGCTTAAAAGGAAGTTGCTGAACTGTGAGCTGTGGCGCACCCTGTGGTCCCAGCTACCTGAGAGGCTGACAGGAGCATGTGCTGAGCCCAGGAGTCTGAGGCACATGGAGAACACAGAGAAACCCTGACTCAAAAGCGGAAAAAAAAGTTCAAAAACTAAAGTTTTAGGGGCTGGGGATATAGCTCAGTTGAATAAGCGCTTGCCTAGCAAGCGCAGGGTCCTGAGTTCGATCCCCAGTACCGCAAAAAAAAAAAAAAAAAAAACTAAAGTTTTGTCAAAATAGAAATCTGTTTCACAGTCTACATTATCAATGTTTCTGTTTAACAGGATGCTTACAGAAAAATAACCGTACCATAAAAATTAATTTACCAGAATTTATTGAGCATAGTTTTATAAGTGTTTTCCTATACATAAGTACATGTGCTGCTCGTAACTGTCACGCAGACGATCACTTCATGGGTGAATGCAGCACCAGGACGTGGGTGCAGCTCCCCTCCCCCACGGTCATCACGCATCCCTATGTTGCCTGTGCACAACACAGGGATATTTACGGTATTTACGAGATTTTCAAACTGACTTTTATTGCATTTTTCTCAGCCTTCAAATAATTTGGATTCCTCTGAATCCGGTCCAACCTATCTTTAACTTTTCTCTTTATTATTCGTTAACTCAGTATATTTTGCAAGTCCCTACTAACTTTTTATATCCATTAGTTTTAACAGCTTTTCCATTAGCCATGTCGATTTCTTACTAAATTCCTCAGAACTAATACATCTATTTTAACCAGTGAGAAGAATATAGTTTAATGTTCTGTAAGGCATGTACTACAACTATGACCTGAAAGCATTATGTTCTCATTTATTTGTAGAAATAACTACAATTGAGGGTTTTACCTGTGTCCTAGTAGCTGGTTTTCCTTTGGTATCAGTAGAAAATTTGCCTTTATTACTAATACGTGCTGCCTGCTCTTTACAGAAATTTATATGTCTATCAGCTGCATTTTCATTGAATCTCCTCTGGCAATACGGACACTGAATATAATCTAAAACAGATTAGAAAAACTAGATTAAAAACAAAAAATACCTGAAATAGGATATGAAAAATCACTAACTTTTATAAATGGCAATTCAAGACCTGTAATTATTACAACTGATAAACAAAGATTACAATCAGTTCTGTATCACATCCAGCCTGATTTATATAAACAGTAAAGCATTCAAGAAAGAAGCCCAAAAAATTAATTTTAATTGTGTCCTAGTCTGAATCAAATTTAGGGAAAACTGTGGAAAAGAATAAATATACGTTCTTGGTATAAAATAGGTAGAAGGAAAATACCATTTTGTCTCTGTGATAGCATGTGCTTTCATCATATATGCAAATTTTATACAGTAGATTAAATAGTAATATCACATTAAAATGCAACTTACAGTACGGCTTCATCTACAAAATCTCTTACTTAAATTAGAGAAAACCATCAAGAAATAGCAACAATTTTATTTTCTCTTAGAAGCCAAAACAGATGGATGAAGTGATTTTTAAAAAGTAAAGCCTCTCATTAACATGATTAATTCAAATTTCTTACGAAACAGGGAAATTTCCAATATAAAATACACTCTTCAAATGCAGCTTCAGATAAATAAAATTTCTTCTAAAACTAAATCTCAAAATTAACAAAGAACCAAATGTTATAGCCTTAGAAAAGACCTCAAATAAATGAGACATTAGGAATAAAACATCAAAATTTAAGCAGCGTCAAAAAAGGTTTACACCAAAAGGCTTACTTCCAGGTAAAGGGTGAGCCCTCGAGAATTTAAACTCATCTGAAGCCCAGAAACCCGTGCTGCTTACAGATCTAAGGAAGACCTCTAATAACTAAGAGGTTATTTCTGTCAAGCCAAAACGATTGCATAATTTCTAAATCCCAAATTATCATGAAGAAATAGCAAGTGCTCTTCACGTCCTTGGTTAAGAAGAATACAGGTGTGTCTTTTATTCTTTCATTGAAAGTTTGCCAGCTTCTACAGTCAAATGTTAAAAATGATCATATCTAGGTTTGTTAAAAAGCACTCTTAGCTAGAAAATGAATCCCAGCATACCTCAATTTTAATGTTGTTCACTTGTTACATTAAAATAGCAATCTCTTCAGGTTGTTAAATGACCAACAGCAAAGCATCACCTGTGCTGTATTTTGAGTCTTCAGTCATGGGTTTGCCAGAATCTTGCTTTACTTTGGCAGCAATTAACAAGGCAACTTTCAGGTGCCCAATGAAGAAAATATGACAATAAACTGAAAGCAACTCAGATAGTCTATATCATAGTGTGCACACCCGAACTGTGCATTTTACAAATAATATTTTGACTATTTTCTTCCCACATGAGGGGATACCAAAGAATCAGGCAATATATCCGAATCTCATTGAATGACTATATTTCAACCCACAATGAGCACAGTTAAATTATTTCCCAGAAGCCAAGGTGGTGCAGCATCCATGTAACGCTACTACTCTGGGTGACTGAGTTACGAGGATCATCAATTTCAGCCCCACCTGGGAAACTCAGTGACTGGGCAAAACTCCATTTCCAAATGAAAAGTTACAATATGGACTGGGACGTAGCTCAGACAGAAGGCCTTGGACTCATCCCAGTACTGGAAAAACATAATTTTTCCCTAGATTATCATACTTGATGTTTACCATAATCAGTTTTAAAAATCAAATGCCCAGATTATCACCATTATTCCATACCAAAACATTTAAAGGTTATGCTTTATTAGGGTTCATTCTGCTAAACTACTTTATAAGAAGTAAGACCGTATAAAACTTCCTATCATTGTCTGTCCACAGGAACATTTCTGTCAACGATATCCCCCATACCAGGATCGTAAGACGGTGGGGGAGGTGGGGGGAGTTTGCCGCCCTCTTTCAGGGCCTGATCCAGGCCTTTTGCTGCTCTTATGGTAGCAATGAACTCTTCATGTTTCCTTCTCCAGTTAGATGGTTTCTTTGGTGGTTCTGGCTATAAATAAATAAGAAAAACCGGTATCAAAATATCTTTTAGTAAAGTGAAGTAAAACTTGAGGGAATGCCAAATTATTTTAAATGTTCTTTTAACACTATTCTTCCTTTCCAAATTAAAAAAAAATAAAGAAATGTCTTCAATTGCACTGTACACAACTTTTTAAACGTACATCTATTTGTGCTAAATTATCTTCTATAGGTATTACGTCCACTCACTCCCATTTTGAGTATTTCTATGTTTTCCCATAATCTCTGCAACCAAACTTACACGTTTTCAGGTTTTTGACAGATTAAACAAGCAAAAAAGAGTTTTCTCAGTGGATTTAATTGGATTTACTTTTATAATAAATGCGCCTGAGCATCCTTACATTTCAGTAAGAAACATTTATGTTGCCTATTTTGTGAACTACCGTATCTACAAGCATAGTAACTCTCTAGAAGATACTAGCTTCTCTCTCCCTTCAGCAATCTGGCTTTTGACTTTGTGAGTCTTTTAATAGTAGATTATTTTAATACCACACAGTTTGATCTGCTACCATTTTGTTCATGCCCTCTGGACTTGCAACTACAGTAAATATTTGGCCCAACCTGAAACCAAGATATAGATAATCTTTTGATGTTGCCCTCTAGAACTTTCATGGTTTAAGTTTTAAAATTGTAATGTTTGATTCACTTGTAATTATTCTGGTTATGTGGTGTGACATACAATTCATCTTTACTTTTAATATGTTGCAGTAGTTGTCTTAACACCTTTTAATCCCACCCCCACTTCTCAGGAGACAGGACATTAATCCCATACTTTTGGGATTGAGGTCTGTTCATGAACTTTTCTGCTGTTCCAGTACTCTGACTGTCCTTGTTTTAGCACTAGTATTTTTTTTTCCTCACTTTTTTTCCTTTTAAAGAGAAAAGACCAAAAACAAAACAACAAAAACAAAGACATAAAGAAAATAATGTAATTGTACTACTACTTCACAGTGGTTTATTGAAAGGAACAGTTCTCGTGTAATTGTTTGATCAATCTTACATGCCTATATCTGGTTACCTGAGTAACCACTTTGAAGATAACAATATGTAATATAACAACCACTGTTAATTTCCTATCACCTTGTTTTGAAATTCTGTATCATTTTTATTGTTTTTATGTTGTTTTGCTTAAGTACTAGTATTTTAAATACTTAAAACTTTATAAAACATATTTTGACATCTACTAGGGTAAGGCTATCTTATTCTTTTCAATGTTTTCCTGGTTGTTTGTATACCTGTATTTTTGTATATGAACTTTGTAATCAGCTTATTTAGTTAAAAAATTAGTGTATTTTAACTGGAAAAATTACACATTATATTCATAAACATCTTAGAGAATTTAAAGTCCTTATTGTACTGAATCTAGCAATATAAAAACAAGCAGTATAGTTTCACTTGGAAAGGGTATATTTTTATCTTGCAGTAATACTTTAGTATCTTCTGTGGCAACCTTGCTCCTTTATGGTAAGTTATTTGTAAGTATGTTTTGTGCTTTTTTATATAGGTTCTTCATTTTTATATTTCAAGAGACTACTACTGAATATTGTACACCTAGTAATTTCTGCATAACAAACTACTTCTTGTTACTTCCCATGTCCTATTACCTATAGTAATTTATCAGATGATTTTCTTGAATTTTATAGGTATATCATATCTCCTGATAGTAATGGCTCTGACTACTCTAATCGCTACACATCTAAATTCTTTTTCTGATTGGTTCCAGCTAGCATTTTCCCTGCTGGTCGCAGTTTAATTTTGTTCTGACTTCAACGGGACTATGTCTTATGTCTTTCCCCTAAACATCATCTTGGCTCATGTACCAAAAATCAGAGATTTATTGTCACATTACTGACATGCCAAACTATCTTAATTTGCCCTCAGTTTTTAAAATCAAGAATATATGTTCAAATAACAAAGTCTAAAGATAGCTCTTTAAAAACACTAATAAGGCACATCAATCAAGAAAAAACACAGCAAAAAATAGAACGCGACGTAGTTTTTACTTGAAAATTATCATAAAGAAACCATTTGCCAATAAATACGATAAAAGGAAACCAACCATATCCTTAAAAACAAACCTTACCAGAAGAAATAGAAAATCGTAAGTTTAATACTTATTTTAAAAAAATAATTACTTGGGAAGCTAAGAGAGGAAGACTGGAAATTGTAGGCCAACCTGGGCAACTCAGGAGGATCTTGTCTCAAAATAGAAACTAGAATGGCTGTGGACACACTGAAGGGTGGACTGCTTGCCTAGGCATGCACTCACACACATGCACACGCATGCACACACGCACGCACTCACACATGCACGCACATGCACATATACGTGCACTCACTCATGCACACGCATGCACACATGTACACATGTGCACTCACACACACACGTGGACGCATGCGGACACATGCACGCACACTCACACATGCAAGCCCATGCACACATACGTGCACTGACACACGCATGCACATGCATGCACACACACGCACGCCCACGTGCATGCACATGCACACATGCACGCATACACTCATACACACGCACACATGCACACACACACACTCGCACACATGCATACACTCGCACACGCATGCACACACACACACATACACATGCACATATGCACACATTTGCACACACATGCACATGCACACACCACACACGGGTACACATGCACGCACTCACATGCGCTCACACGCTCACAGAATTTATTATTATTAACAATCTTCCCAAGAAACTTTCTGGTTCAAATAACTTTAATACTGAATTGTTATAGATATGCAAGGAGGAAATAGCACCAACTTCATATAAACTTGGAATAACCAAAAAAAGGGAACAACTTTCCAACTAGTTTTATGAGAAAATCGATAAAAAGAAAAATTATAAACCCACTGTACTCACGAATCTAGATGGAAAACTCACGTGAAGCAACATTCACGTGCCCCATACAACACGTTGCTCACCTCCTGGGAAGTCCTGCTGCTTTTCAGCTTTTCTCTCCTAGTATCTTTGTATCAATGTGAGCTAACAGTTTTCCTGTTGCCCTTCACTGAATGAGTTAGGTTTTCCTGGTACAGCTACTTAAAAGAGATTTTGAGGAAGAGAGGTCTGGGGTAGTCTTCCAGGTTACACGCAAATACAGCTCACTGTCTGAAAAATCAGGCTTCCCTGTCTAATTATACACACTGCTCTCCAACTTCTCCAAAGCAATGCAAGTCCCGGAGGACCATTGCAGCCTTGCCTCAGTTTCCATGACCATTACAAAACAAAACAAAATACCAAAACGGACATGGCCCTGCAGAGGAAGACTCTCATTCTCAGAAAGGTTTCTGAGAGCTTTGGCCCCTGGGCCTGCTTTCCTTTCTCTGGTTCTCTCTCCCAGCTTCTGTCTAAGGTCAGCCCAGCTGATACCAGATTCTGGCGCTCCACATTTGTGCACTGTGTTTCAGCTCCTGCCTGGGCCATAGATAACAAAAGGATATACTCATTCTGACAAGATTTCCCCTTTTAAGGAATCACCCTTAGGTAAAGACACCTCTCAGCTTTACTGTGGCAGATTCCAAGATTACGGGCCACAGGACTCCTGAGAATTGTCCTGCACCTTCTCTCATGGATAGCTGGATCTCAGCAGCTTTGTGCAGCTCCCCCACACGTATTTGTGGGCTGTGGAACATGGCTAGCTTTAGCTTTTCTAAAAGTGGAGTTTGTATAGCTATTGTATCCCTGCTCTGTGATTTCGTAGGATTTGCTTGATACAGGTAAATACATTGATAATTACATTACAATGTCCAAATCTTCCAAAATACTGCTTCTCAAACTTTAACGTGTATGTGACTCATCCAAAGATTTTAGATCACATCAGATTGTAACTCAGTGTATTTCTGAGGCTTAAGATTCTGCACTTTCAACAAGTTTGACTGTGGTGCTGACAATACTGCTTGTGGAAGCTACTTTAAAAAGCAAAACAATAAACTATTTAATATAAAGTATTACTTTTTAATGTAAAATATTACTATTTACTTTCCTTTCTTCTGAAGCTTATGAAGTATAGCTTCCTCCTCCGTAAAAAATAAATGATAACATTTAAGACTGTCACAGATGTTACCTCACCCTGACCACAACCCCACTAGGTAAATACCACAGCTATCCCTGTACAGATGAATAGAAGTATACATTAAGTGACTTGCCCAAAATAACATCGTATGTTGCACAGCCAGGATTAAATCCAGGTATTTCAACTCTTTGGCCTTTCTCACATCCACAAGGTTATACTGCCCCCCACGATTTAGCTAGTGTATCAAAGTTCATACACTCACATATCTGGCAGGCTACTAAGAAAAACTTCAAATATTACTTTATGTATCTTATTCAAGGCATACACCATCCATAAATACTCATAGACTAGAATGAACATCTGATTTTCCTATTATCACATAATTTTATTAGGCAAATTAGTGTCTATTAGAGAAGGAAAATGTTCTGCTGTGCTGCTTACTGGAAGAGGTGATCAGCACAGAAGGCAGACTGTCTCAAAAATGATTTAATTAGGTGCTTAAGCTTTGCCCACTTTACTGAAATGATCTCACAAAACTATCTGACAAACTATTGGAGTGATTTATTCTTAGCAATACCCTATACAACATATATGAAATATTTAGTAGAGAGTACCACAGGCTTTGGTTGCAAAAGAGAAAATAATGTGACAACAGCTATATGCAACAACTGAACAAAGCATAAAACCTATCCCCAGGAAGCACAATACAGATTACAAATACTGGCGATTAGCTAGTCAAGACAATCTGTATCTGTTATGTTAAGATGTCTAGAAATAACAGCCTTACTTTCTATACATAGAGATTACAGACTGGTAAGACAGTATTAGCTCAAATCTTAAATTATATCGGCACCAGTTAATAATGACTTAAAAAGATAGTTGTTTTGATTATTTCCAGTCCGTAGGTAAGTGATAGGTTCTTTAGAGCACAAAAATCTCACTCTAATTGATGAAGCTTGTGAGAGCACTTCGGTCTGCCCTTCCTTTGCTGTTTAAAATTGAAAGTAAAAGAAAATTTTTAAGTTTCTGATCATTTTAAATGCATTATGTAACACAGAATTTTATTTCTTTAGTCTTAGCATAACAGATCATTTTAATTTTTTTCAGCATATACAATAGCAAAGTTCACACTATTGCAAAGGTTATATAGTTACCCTAGGTTTAAGAGGTTTTACTGTTGGAATATCAGTCCCTTCTGCTCTTTGTCTGCTGGAATCAAAAGTCTTTCGTTTTTTAGTGGCAGTTTTCTGACAAATGGGTCCATGTTTTTTCTATGAAAGTAAAGAAATACAACATGTTATTTTCTTTTTTACAGAAGGAAAGTCTCTTAAACTACATAAATTGAGACAATAAAAATTTAAGCCAAGTTTAACAATGTAAACATAAAAAAATAAATGAGGTGCACCTTAAGTTTTAAAACATATATGCTACCTTTCTCACAATGAGAAATTATACAGAAATATCATTCAAAACTGCTACTAATAGTTACTTAACACCATTCTAGCTCTCACTTTGCAAAGAGTAAGGCAAATCAGGTAGCCTAAGATTTGTGACTAAGAAAGAAGTCTTCACTAAACAGAAGGTAGTAAAGCAATAATGAGAAGAAGGCATCAGCTTCAGGATTATACAAGGAAACACAATAGGAGGATTACTAAAGGCAACGTAATAGGAGGTTACCAAAATGCTAATATAAGGAAATAGGACAAAGTTGCAGATTTGTGCTCTTTCTTCAAAACTATCCCTTACCTTCTTAAATTCAAAACTCTCTCCATTTTTCATCTAGGATTTTTCTTGAGGTATCCAACGATCCACCTTCATAGGGTTTTTTTTAACAGTTGCCAACTCATTCATTTATTCATTTTTAAGGACAATACAGTGGAAGTGTTATTAACTACCTTCTAATTAACTGAATCAACAAGGAAGTTCTCCTTCCACCATATAGAGCGTGCTGACTGAGGACAGTGGGCTAAATGCAGTTTGCTTTGGTATTCTGATAAACGCTAAGGAACTCAGGACATTCAACTTTTCCAAACTTGATAATAAAAACTGCACTTATAATAAAATTTAATTTAATACTATTAAATACGTTTTTTATCATGAAAATTCAGATAAACATTTTTAAAATCCTTTGAATTGGAAAAAAAACATTGAATGTAGGAAAGGGAAGAGAGATGCTTCTAAAGCAGTTAGTACAATCTGGATCACTCTCATTTAAAGAAACAAACTAGAAATAGTTAAGACAGTGTATAGTAGATTGTGCCAAAGTGCTAATCAGCAAATCTATATTTTAAAAATACTAGTCATCAGTAGTAATAATGATATTTTTACATATGACATTAAACTATTTACAGTACATAGGCATAATTTTTATTCCTGTTTTGCTACCTGACTTTTATCATTTAAATATGCCTGTAATTATGTACACTAAATGCCTGACAGTATCTAAAGAATAATACATTTCAGATGCACCTTTATGTTAGGAAACATCTTTTCCTTTGAAATACTCCACACACAGCCACCAGTGTAAATGCACATCCCACCTTCTCATCACCCTGCTCTAGCGGCTACCAGCATTTCAGCCATTCTCCTGTCCCTGCACTTTCCCCTGAAGACATTATACCATTCTGTACTGCTAAAGATATTATTATGTAGATGTGAAGGTATTTCCTTCTGTTTCTGAAATGTTCCCACCATGCCAGGAAAAATTTAATACTTGTAATAGAGGAGTTTGGAAGGCCAGTCAAACTCTGAAAGAGACCACTAGAAAAATGACACAGAAGGGACCAAGACTTGAACAAAAGCACCACCCTTCAAAAATGATTCACTGTAAGTGCGTCCCATGACAGCTGTCCTGGACTGAACAGTTACTATTAATCTCAAAGGAAAAGGCTTGGAACCAGGGTGCTCACCAACGCTACCGGAAAGAATGTTCTTCCACAAATCTTGCAAGGCAACAATTCTCCAACTTGGACAACACTTCCATTATCTAGAACAGAAAATAATTAAATGAATAGTTTATATAGCATTTTAAATCATGAAGTTTCATATTTAAATTTTTCTGTTAGGTTCATAGGTGTCAGCTGTAAAAATCTCCTTGTTTCATTTCAATATTATCAGCTAAACTGACATAATGTTTAGCATTGTCAGTGATCAAAAAGCATGGCAAAAATGAAAGAGTGATCATTTAAAGATAACAAAACTGGGGCCGGGGATATAGCTCAGTGGCATAAGTGCTTGCCTGGCAAGCCTGAGGTCATGAAGTCATGAGTTCAATTCCTGCTATCAAAAAAAACAAGATAACAAAGCTGACTGGGAAATGTTTAGTTTTATCTTCATTATTTAATTGCCATATATCTTAAATTATGTATTACTAAACTTTAAAATAAAATTCATCTCTGTGGTACAATGCTTTTAACTCTTTTTCGGAAGACATCAGAAGAGTAGCTGGGTGGAATGGAACATCTAATACTAGTTTCTTGAGGACTCGTCACGCTGATTTCCACAGTGCCTGCACCAGCCCACACCCCACCGGCAGGGGGAGGGCCCTAGGTCTCACGGCCCCACCAACACCATCACGGGCCGGCCCCGGTCATCAGCCCCTCTCCGGCTGAGCCGCACGCCAGCACTGTTTTCCCCTGCGCCTCTCCAGGACCGGTGATGTGGGACGGGATTTGATATATTGGCTGTTTCTGTTTGTGCCTCTTTAATAAATATCGGAAAACTGGCTTTCCACATACTGAAGGTTAAAACCAGACCTGTATCTTTCACCGTGCACTAAACTAAAATTGAAATGGATCAAAGATCTAAATATGGGTCTATAGGAGCACAGTCTGTAACAGCTAAACCTTGGAAACAGTCCAGATTCCACCTACTGACAAAAGGGTAAAAATGTGGGGTTTGTTATGCGTTGGAGTACTACTCTGCCATAAACAAGGATAAAATCAAATTTGACTGATTCATCTTTCTGTAATACCAAGGGCTAGGTTATTTAAACAATCACATTATCTGAATCTCTTAGCTCCACTAAGAATCCAGAAAGTTTAATGAGTTGCTCAATAGAATCCATTAGGTACATTATGAGAATGTCATAAAAACTGTAGTCAAAATGATACCACAGGCTGAATAATATATTAAGCTTGCTTACAGTTTTCATATATTCCTTTAAATATGAATCAGTGATTTAAATATGCAATATAAAATGTTCAAAAAGTATAAATACTTCATTTCAAAGTATATTTCAGAACTTTGTTCAGCAGGCAAATATACAATTTTTACTGAAGGTAGAAGTGTGCCTTAGTTGTATAGCCTGAGCTTTGCATGTGTGAAACCCTGAGGTCAATTCCCAGAAAGAACAAAACAACAAAAATAGTGACTGCTGACAGCAGTGAATTTAACGCACCGGAATCATTCGAGAGCCCACCTGAGCACCTGCTGCTTCCCAGGCACGTACCAAGCACCACAGCCCAAGTGACACAGAGGTACAAAGGGGCTCTGGGGCCACTGCCGCCTCCGCTCTCCTGAACCTGGCCACGCCCCAGGAGCTCACCCCCCCCCCACACAGACAGACATACCTTTGTCCTAAGTATACTAACCAGACAGAAAGAAAAACAACAAAGACCCCTAGGCCCATCTCAAAGACTCCTGAAATTTCAAACCAGGACACATGCATGATAGACCTGACATATACTTAGTGCCTGTTCCATCTTCCTTTCTTTCTGTGCTTATCTTAGTTACTTTTCTTGTTGTTGAGACAATATATCCAAAATTTAAAGTTACGGAGTAAAGGTTTATTGTAGCTCACTTTGTAGAGGTTTCAGCAAATAAATGGCTGTCTCCAAAGCAGGGTGGCAAGGCAGTCCACGGAAAAGCAGGGCCGGCAGAGGGCAGCAAAGCAGCAAGCAGCACCAGCAGCTCTCCTGTCTCTTACACTGCAGCTGGGCTGCACAGCCTCAGGGCAGACAGCACTGATGCCAGTGTGGGTCTTCCCATTATTCACTCAGAGCTATGCCAAACCAGTCAGTAGACCAATTCAGTAATCACACACCCTAAATCCCGGCATCACACATTCCAGATCCACCCACCTCTGAAGAGCCCCACCTATGACAGCACAAGACTTAGGGGAACACCTAGATGCAAGCCGTAACAGCCCACTTCTGGTCCCCAAATGACTCATGCATATCTCTTTATGCAAAAGGCATTTAGCCCATCTCTAAGAGTTGCCAAACTCCTAAAATTTTCAGCACTGCTGAAAAGTCCAAGTCCAGAGTCTCCTCTGAGATGTAAGGCAAACTCTTAAGATTCAAGCCCCTGTAAAGCTGAAAAGAAAGTTAAACACTTGCAATATGCAATGGCAAAAGATAAACACTCCCATTCCAAACAGGGGATAGAAAGGAATAGGACAAAGCAGGTCCAAAATCCAGCAGGGCGAACATCCAGCCCCATACTTTCACATCCAGCGTTCAAGGCCATCTGTGGCAAGATATGAACTCCACATGGCTCAGGTGCATCCTCTGCTATGACACAGCAGATGGTTGTAGCTCCCATAGCTTTTCTCTTCAGCCAGCTTTGCTCATTCCTTGCAGACTTACTCACATCGTCCTTGTTCCCGACTCTTCCAACATTTGGAGGCCTGGCTTCTCCAAACTACTAGGGTGTCCACTGCACCTTCAGCTTCACATTCCAGTTTCACAAACTACACTCTCAGAAGCACACTGCCCGCCCTCCCCTTCAGCTGAAATCTGGGTGGAAGCCTCTCTGCTCTCACAACTCTTGCATTCTGCATGCACCTACAACTAGCACCATGTGGATGACAAGGCTTGCTGCCAGCTGGAGCAGTAATCAGGCTTCCTTCTCTCTTGGCTGTAGGGGTCAAGTGCCTGGACAGGTGAACACTATGAATCCAATCCTAAGGAACAAATTCTCTAGGCCACAGCCATTCTAGAATGTGGTGCTCTGGGACTCTCTACTCAATCAAATTCTTTCACCTTTATAATCTTCAGGCTGCAAAGCCTGGAGTCTTGCTGTTTCTTGTGATGTCCTCAGCCATCTTTTCTATTGTCTTGTTCCTTCTCAGCAACCAGTGTCTCCTCTGTTCTACATGTGCAGTTCACAGCTGTGCTAGAGCTGCCTTTCTAGACAAATTCATGTTTTAAATCATTCTGCTGGATTCTTTGCTCTTCATTCTTAACACAGATCCTGGCTAAAAGCCCTCAAAAGTAGCCATGTACCTGTCTCAACATTAGACTACCTTTAAATTTCTTCTGCAAGATTAGTTAGTCTGCCACTCTTAATCTTAGCCTCAGATAAGTCTCTGGACAGGAGCAAAATTGAGACAAATTTTCTGCCAAGCCATAACACACACTGTCTGGAGTCCAACAGCCAGTGCAGTCCTTCTTCCCAGGAGACCATTCCTGAGCCCGGCCTTTGCTGGCAGCATTTCTATCAGCATTCTGGCCCTCTGAGCTCTGACCAAATCTCCCATCAAGTACACCTTAAGGCATTTCAGGGCTGCTTCTTCAGCTAGCATCTCTAAACTTTTCCAGACTCTTTTTCCAAAGGCTCCTGAACCACATGGTCATGGAGTTACAGCAACAACCCCATTGCTGGTAGTGAAATCAATCTCAGTTTACTCATCGCTGAGACAAAATAGCAGACATCCAAATATAAAGGACAAAGGTTTATTTCAGCAGACATCCAAATATAAAGGACAAAGGTGTATTTCAGCTTACGGTTTGTATAAGTTTTAGTCCATAACTGGCTGGCTCCAAGGCAACGTGGCATGGCAGAGGGGTATCACAAAGAAGAAATGGTTCATGGCAGACAGTAAACAATAAAAACAGCAAGCAGCAAGTGGCAGCAGCAGCCCTCTTTCTTTCCCTTATGTTCTGTCGAGGACACATGCCTTTGGAGCAAGTAGCACTCACACAATCTGCTTCCCATTACTCACACTCAGAGCTACGCCAAACCAATCAAAGGACTAACTTAGTAATCACACACCCTTAATCTCAGCATCACACTAGACCTAGCCACCTCTGAAAAGCCCCACCTATGACCACATCTAGATACAAACTATACAACAATGCTGTTTTCCTTTCCATAGGCATGAACCCACTTGCCCTGAAATTAATTTTGGCCTCTAAACTTTATTAACTGTAGCTGTTATGTTCAGCATCCAATGCTTTACTCATCACGCAAAAGCTGGAAACCTGTCTCAGACCTCATTTCCCAATTAACTTGAGGGTAAAATAATGCAAGCACTGCTCTCATAAATACATCTGACTTATTTATTTCAGAGAAGTAAGAACTATTTTTAATACAAAAGCTTAAAACTTAAGAGTCAGAATACTACAATAAAATAAAATTAAGTTCTTGAAACTAAATGCTGTAAGTAATCAAACTTTTTAAAAATGATATACAAGAAAAGCCTTGTCACTAAAAGGCATAAAAAAGAATGCATTTCAAAGCAATTATCTCAATAAAAGGAGAAATTATTTCATCAAATTAAAGATACATAAAAATTTTCTAATTTCCTTCTGTATTAGCTTGTCATAGGGTGTCATGATTTACATTGAGATGTCCCCCCGAAAGCCTTTGAAACTGTGCTTCAGCAGCCTTTGGAACTGCTTTGCAGGAGGAGTCTAGAAAGATTTGGAGATGCCAGCTGGAGAAGCAGCTCTAGATTGCTTTTTATTTTTTAGATTACTTTGAGATAAGCTTGAGGGGAGATTCTGGTGACAGCTCAGAAGACAAGACGATTTAAAAAGACAAGATGATTTAAAAAGTAGAAGGAAAGTCAGGAACTTTCATCTGGGAATAAGGGCACCACTAGCAGATAGGCTTAAAACAAAACAAAACAAATCTATGTTTTGCCTCTGTCCTGAAACTATGTGGGATTAAAAGCAGTGGACTAATTAATCTGGTTGAGGAAATGTCAAGGCTTCTGAACATTTTGGAGGTGGCACGGCTACTGTTAGGGGCTTTTAGGCAGCTCTATATTGTGAATCGAGCAAGTGGCACAGGGGAATGATTTTAAGTTTTGAGTTTGGACAGAAAGGAAGCTCAGATAAAGCAGAAGTATACAATGCTAGAGCAGAAGAAAGCTTGGCTGCTGGAAAGGTAAGTTCAGGGAGACATCTGCCCAGATTTCAGAGGAAGCTTGGGAGGCCAGCGAGTGCCCAGAGTTGGCAGTGTTTGAGGCTGAAAGAGCAAGGGAGGTCCCAGGAACTGGAGAGACCAGAAATGTGGACCACCTGAAGAAAGCTGAAGGAGTGAACAAAAACCAGCCCAGGAGAGAAGCCACACGGGCTGCAGCCACAGACACTGCCACAGGGGTGGCGGCCCTCTGGAGTGCACCTCTTGCTACAGTTTGCCCGAGGTGGTGAGCTGGGGCCACAGGGTTTAAAGCCTGGCCTGCTGCACTTCAGTCGGTCATGGGCCCCAGCCCTTTCTACCACCGTATTTCTCCTTTTCAGAATGAGAATGTTTATTCTGTGCCATTTTAGGTTCAATGTGTTTAACTTTCTTTTTGATCTTTAAAGGGGCTCTAGAGCTCTGAGTGTGGCTTAAATCTTAAAAAAGAATCTGGACTTTGGTAACTCTTAGAGAGGGACTAAGTACTCCTTGCATACTGGGACGCAGGGGCAGAATGTTACAGTTTATATATAGACGTTACCCCAGAACCTCCATGCACTCATAAGTGACTGAATCACGATACACGGTACTCATCACGGGAGGAGGTGAATCACTGGGACTGTGGCCTGGAAGGCTCATCTCCCTCCCTCCTCTCTTGATCTCTCTCTCTGCTTTCTGCATGGGCTTTGTCTCCTCCACCTTGCTGTCCTGGCTTGGAACCAGCACTGTGGGCTGAAACCTCTACACTGTGACCAAAAGTAAACCTCTCATCCTTTAACTTGTGGGTGTCCAGTGTTTTATCCCAGCAAAATGTCTAAGACATAGGACACGGCCCTGTAATTCACAGAAAAAACACATACCTGTGAATGCCAAGACCCACTGAAAACATATAATGAGAGGTTACAATAACTACCTTACACCTTTGTGTCAAAAGTCACATTTTGTTGTAATGGTACTACCTGAAGGACAGGACAACGCAGTACAAAAAACAGTTAAGTTTGTCATATTATCTAACTTCAGGTCAGCTTTGTCACTGAAAAGGATGAGTCCTTGGGCAAAGCATTGCACCTCCCTAAGGATTACATTCCTCAAAATAAGGATGTTAAAGACATATGTGGCCCTCTTGTACCTTGTAGTATATATAACTTAGTAAAATCTACCCTGCAACAACACTAGCAAGAAATATACACAGACAAGGTACTTTTCCTTACTGGTATTAACAACTTTGTCAAAAAAGTTCCTCACATATATTAATGTTTAAATCAATGCAGATAGTGGAATAATACTTCAGATGATACATATTTTGCTGATGAAATCTCTGCTGCTCACTTAGAAAAGTGAGAGCCTGAAAGAACCTATAGCATGGTATAGAAACAACATGGTAACCTGTCTCCTTGTTGGAAAAGTCTTTACTATGTGATCTAGAAGGAAATGCATATGAGACTAACGACATGGGTAAATTCAACCTGACAACTGTTAAGTGAGTACAGTATGTGCTCAATTTGCCTTAGAATCTGGGAGGACTAAGATTCCCATATTGAAATGCTTCACTGTCTTATAAAAATCAACTACTGCTTTCCAAAGCATGAAAGCAAACTTCTCTAATCTCTCCTAAGAGGCAAAAAGTAGCAAATTTGGAAGCATATAAAAGTACTGCAGAGATAATATGCAGAGCAGTAAATATTGTGGCTTAGAAAAAACACTGCTAACCCAATATTGTAGAATCCCCAAAAGCTGCTCTCCTTATAACATTTACTTAGCACACACTGTGGAATCTGTAATGAGTTGCTATTATCTAGTGATTTCAATACTTGTATCATGAGGCTTGAAGCTGTATTTTTATATGATGTTGTTATACAGTACAGGTGATGTGAAAGAATATGCTATTATGGAAACAGTTTGTGATGACTCATCTTGGTTGCCAGCTTGGCAGAACCCTAAGAGACTTCAGAGAGGTGGCTGGATGTGAGAGGATGAGTCTCAGCCAAGGTGAACCCGCTAACAACTCCAGCGGCACAGGCTGGCTAGAAGAGGGGGCTGTGCTGCTGCGACCTCAGAGACTGCCCCCGACCCTCCCCATGCTTCCCGCTTCCTGCTGCACGAAGCAAGCAGTCTGCACCACCACACTCTTCCACCATGATGTTTCCACCTTGTAGTCAGCTGACTCAGAAACAAAACCTCTAAAACCATAAGCCAAACCTTTCCTCTTTTAAAGTGAAGGTGTCTGGTATTATTTTGTCACAGGAATGGGAAAGCTGATGAATACAAGCTTTAATGCACTAAAATGCACACGCTTAAGAACAGAACATTTTCAAAAGAAAAGAAATAGTAAAGACTCAGAACAGCCCAGACTGCTCCTGTGGTGCGTCTCCTTGCCCTCTGTAGTCAGTACTATGCTCCAGCAGGGCTCGTGGGTGTCCAGCCGTAAACCCTGAACCACCTCTTTTCTGAAGGCTGTATCACAGGTCATACCATTTTCTTCACATGATCTTTAAAATATCTACCGGGTTTCAAATCAACAATCTCTAAACCTTACAAAACTTTCTCTTTCGCTCAGCCTGGGAGATGTCAACATTCACACTTAATCTACTCAACACACACTCTTCACCTTCTACTCTGGTCACCTGCATTCTAGCTCAGCCAAAACATCCTGGAGAGAGTCCGCCTCTAGAGCAGTGGTGATGAACCTATGGTGCGCGGGCTGCAGTGGCTTGCTTATTATCACTGAAAGTTCTGAAAGGTTAATCACTGCTCTCGGCTCTTCTGTTATTCATGCTGCCCACCTCTCTCTGTTAATTTGTTGATCACACAGTCAGTTGCATTTTCTTAATACAGGAGTCCCCACTCTCCCATGGTTTGCTTTCTGCAGCCTGATTTACACATAGTCAACCACAGTCTAAATATATTACCATATTT
Source organism: Dinomys branickii (assembly GCA_004027595.1). Taxonomy (NCBI): domain Eukaryota; kingdom Metazoa; phylum Chordata; class Mammalia; order Rodentia; family Dinomyidae; genus Dinomys; species Dinomys branickii. The sequence continues at coordinate 60,351 of PVLD010001497.1, forward strand.
CCCCCCAAAATAAGACCTAACAGGAAAAAAAAGTATGTTATGGTTTGTGTTTAGAAGGGGCTTTTTTGGCGGTGGTTGAATCTAAGTTTGTGACTGATTCCTGGTTCAGCGCTAGTATTAAGGGTGCTGGGATTAAGGGCGAGAGATTGTTCTGACTGGATTGGCATCGCCCTAATCCTGTTAGACTGCATACAATATAAAGGACAGAAAGAGGTTTGTGTTTCTCTCTTTCTCTCTCATTGGTTTTGCTCTCTTCTGCCACCACGAACTGTTGCCATGTGCCACCCTGCCCTGGAGACAGCTGAACATGGACTGAAACCTCCACAGACTGTGAGCTACATAACCCTTTGCCCCAGGCTGGGGATATAGCTCAGTGGAATAAGCGCTTGCCTAGCAAGCGCAGGGTCCTGAGTTCGATCCCCAGTACCACATAACCCTTTGCCCCGTTAACTCTGGGTGTCAGACATTTGGTCTCAGCAAAGGGAGAGCAGTAATTAAGACAAAGCCCTAGCGTGTCTCAGGGTAAGCCCTCTCCCCGCAAAACAACCCCAGTTAAGACCATCAGCCAAATGGACGCATCTACACCCACTGAAACACACAATGGATACAGTGAATTATAAACAGTAATACTAATATATAATTAAGTATAAATATTATTAATATTAGTATTTAAAATAAAAATTTTAATTAAGCATTTGTAAATACCCAAGCGGGCACCTTTGGACAGAGGTAAAATGCAAACAAACACGAGACTTGTTGCCAAATGACCAATCAGAATACATAATCCTCTGGTCTGTCGTCAAATGTTTACAAAGTGCTACACTAATGTCAAATGCTTTTTGTTAGAGCAGACCTTCCTTGGTCTTAAAAAAAGGAGACTTACTATGTTATTTCCCCATACTATTTCATCAGAAATCTTTTCTACCTCTGTGCAACACTGAGGGAAAATATCCTGAGTAGTACGTTTTAAAACACTGTATTCACATTTCCTGCTTATTCCCTCCCTACCTCTCAATTGCTCCCTATAGCAACTTCAACAGATTTTACCATTCCTAATCGATATATTAAAATGAGTTGGGCACAATGGCATACATCTGAAGTTCTTGTAGTACAGATAGCTGAGGCAGGAGGATCACATGTTTGCATCCACCCTTGGCAACTTGGTGACTTAGTAAGACCATGTCTCAAAACAACAACAAAAAAAAAAATTAAAAGGCTGGTGATGTAGCCACCCCAGGTTCAATCCCAGTACTACCAAAGTAATAAAAAAAACTGAAGAAGTTTTTGTGGAGAATTTTCTCTGAGGTAAGAACCGGTCTAGGATACAGGAACCCAGGGATAAAGAAAATAAAGAGTCTACTCTTGCAGAGCTTCTACTGTTCTAATCGGGGGTAAAATAAACTAAATAATCACACACACACACACACACACACACACACACACACATATACACACAACACTGTCAGGTAAAGACAAACACAGTAAAGAGAGAAGAATTAGATGAAAGTCACAATACTATCTTTGGGACATGATTAGGAACAAAAAAACCTTTTTAACAGGGACACATTAACTATTTTAACAAATTGAGATAACTGCTGATTATTAATTTATCATCAAATTCAAATACCTCCTTTGCTTGTTCATTCTACTGGACTTAGTAAAAGGCTTTGCTTAATTTCTGAAATTAGGCATAAGTCCTCAGTCATTAACTACACAAAATTATGAGCAATAACTTACATATGGTTCCAAAAGACAGCACTTTAGTCTAATAGTTTGTCTGTTTTTCTATCTGGAAAGCATGGAGTCCCAAATCAAAAGTAATATAAGTGATACACAAAGAATGAAAACAAAAATACAAGAGGAAGATTATCTTCTACAGAACTTCTCAAGAGTCCGTACTTTTTCCAGTTTTATGATCGAGACTAGCGTGGCAACTGCTGTCAACTAGAAATGTTAAGTCTAATGCCAAGTGCACAATATACGTTCAGTTACTAAGACACAGTAAGGAAACTTGAGGATTTTCTTTTTCAGTATTTGGATTAAACTCAGGGCCTCTGCATTGGGCTATATCTCAGCCCTTTTTTTATTATTTTGTTTTTGATACAGACTCACTAAGTTGCCCAAGGTAAGGCTTGAACTTTCCAGTCTGCTGCCTCAGACTCCCAATGTGCTAGGACGACTTGCCTGCCTACACTGGAAGATTTATACTAGATATTACAACATAAGGTTTAGCAAAAACCTTCAAAATACTAGACTTTAACTTCCAGTACAAGGAAAAAACTGTTTTATCTCACTACATCCATGTTTATTAAGTGGATGCATGACTTAATCAATGGTATCCTTAAGATCCAAAAATTTGATCTCTGCAAAATGTGATGTAATACGAACTAATGTTTAAAAGGGGTGGTGAGGGTAGTCAACCCAGAAAAACATTGTCTTCCCTTCAACAGAAAACTCGGGGAGCCTTTATTAGATTGAACCTTTAAAATTACCAATGTTCAACTTTTTGTCACACAAACACAACAATTTTTATGTATTTCTATAGTATGCATCACAAGTGTACACATCAGAGTTAATTACAGTATCTTATTTTGTTAGGGAAAAATGAATAAATACCCAGTACACTGTTTAATTTGATAAAAGCTGAGTCCATAAAAAACATGCCTATACTATGTTACATCAGAATCCATGTTTGTCCACTCAGATAACTGATATTATAGTATGTTTCCATTATACTTTAAAAACATTCTTAGTATGGTTTCAAGAATATCAGCACTACTAAAATGCACTGCTATAATACCACCACATATTTCCAACTATTTAAAATAAAAAGTAAGCTGCCTCCAGAGGAGTCTCTTAAGAAAGTATTAAAAAAAAAAGTACAGTACAATCGTATCTGTCTTGGTTACTTTTCTCTCCTTGCTGAGACAAAATACCTGATGCCCAACATTAAGGAAGGAAAGGTTTATTTAGCTCACAGTTTGTGGAGGGTTCAGTCCCTACTTGGCTGGCTCCAAGGCAGGGTGGCGCACTGTCGGGTTAACAGTTCACGGCAGGGGAAAACAGCAAAAACAAGAAGACCAAAAGGAGGAGCGGTGGCAACCTGCCTCTTTCCCTCCCCTGTACTGTAAGCAAACTTCGGACCCCAGCGCGGGCGCAGCGCTCACACCCACAATCCCAGCACTGGACCATGAGTCAGTAATAATCTCTAGAAGCCGCCCCGGACTGCATGAGGCTTTGCAGGACATCCAGACACAAACCGCAACATATCAGTACTCCGTATTTCACGGAACCTTGATGGATACCCCGAAAGTAAAGGGCAAGACCTTCACAGGTCAAGGCGTGTCGCAGCTAAGCACAAACGGCAAATGATCTGAATTCTTCGCTTATCTATTACCCTCAAGGTGTTTCATGGGAGACGTTTACCTCAGATGGGAGCCTGCGAATGAAGTAAACGCACGTCGCTGAATTTGCCTTCTGCGAGCTTAAACCCCTGGACAGTTACTAGTCACCCTTCTCAGTGCACAGCACAGCCGGCAAGGTTCCAGACTCGACCCTGTAGTAAGACAGGCTCAGCGCCTCTGCTCGCGCTAAATTCCAGCCCATTCCCGTACATTACAGGAGAGAAAGGGAGCTAAATCAAAACAGCCTCTTTGGCTGTCGAAAGCCTGCTCTTCCGCGGGGAGGTGTAAGAGCAGCTCACACACTGAGCAGTGCTGTCGCCAGCGCTAGAGGCTCTTCTTTCTTTTGTTTTTAGGCGAACGCAGTCCCTGTGCAGGACAAAGTGGGTAAGAGAACGAACACAAGCGAAAGGACCGGGAACAAAGCAAACCCGGAGTCACGGCTACAGCGCAGCGGCGGACTCGAGAGGAGGCACAGCGCTGGAGGGGGAACCCCGAAACCCGGCGCCCATTGTCCCCGCGGGCGCCGGCCGCGACCCCTCGGTGTGCTGCGGCGCGCTCCCGCGGGAGACGCGCACGGACTGAGAGCTCCCGGGCGGGGCGGGGCGGGGCGACCCTGGGGACCACAGGCCGGGCAGCCGGGCGGCGCCGGAGATCGCCGAGCCCGGGAAGACCCCCGGCAGCGGCCGGAGATCGCCCAGAGCCCGGGAGCCGAGCGAGAGCACAGGGAGGCCGCGCCGCGCGGGCCGGGCACCGGGCCTCCACGCACCACGCCGCCCTCCGTCCCGGGGCTGCCGTCCGCAGACTTTCCCGACCCGCCCGGCCGCCGCCCCCGCCGCCTCACCTTCCAGCCCCTCCATCGCGCCGCCGCCCGGGCCGCGAGGCTCCTCAGCAGCGCCGCCGCAGCCGCCGGTCCGCTGTAGCAACACGGCCGCGCCTCCCACCCGCTAACATCCGGGCCTTCGATTGGTCCGCCGGGGCTCAGGGGCGGGGCCGAGGGAGGTCAGGGGTGGGCCAGGGACGGGGAAAGGGGCGGGGCTCGGGGCGGGGCTCGGGGAGGAGACGAGAAGGGGACCCGCGGGCGGTTCCCGGCGAGGCCACTTCGGGCCCTACTACCGCGTGCTGCGAGGGGAGCTGCAGCCTGGCTGTGCCTCTGCCACCACGGCGCCTCTGTCTCACTCCAGCCCGGTTCACCCTCGCCTAGCTCTGCCGTCGAGTCTCGCCGCGCCCCTGCGCGCACAGTCTGCGGGCGCTGCGGCTGCGTCTCCCTCCGGGCGCGCGAGTCCCGGGCGGCGCCTCTCTAGTGCGCGGCGGCACACGCCTTTTATTTCCCCCGCGGTCTGGGACTTGCCACAGCGCATCCCGCAAACCGCCTCCTGCGCCAGGACGTCCTTTACCTAGAGAAATCGCACTCCCTGCGGAATCGTGGTGCCAGATTGCCCCAGGAATCTAAACCCCTGAGACCAGCCTCAGCCTGAGCGCTTGGGCCAGAAATCTGACGGGAAACCCTGCGCTCCTCGCGTCTCCATCTTCTTCTAAGTCGCGGCCTCACCCGACCTTTCATTTTGTCATCCTGGGATCAAAATGGCTTAAGAACTATAAAGCAACATCAAACCCTCGGAGCACTAAGGAGGCCTGTTCCTGTCACCGTAAAACCTTTTGGAGATAAGTTCAGACCCAATTCAAGCCATTTTAGTGGTTTTACTTGACAATATCACACATTTCACTACAACTAAGTTTCTCTGAAGGCAGATTGAGCAAGAAATAACCCATATTTCTGTTACCTCCTTGGTAGGTACTGGCAAGTTGTCTGCATCCATGTGTTGTCCATAACAAATCTTATGTACACTTTAATTGATTAATTATAATTAATCTGTTCAATTAAAAAGTTTTCACATCATTCATCTTGAACGTTGCCTACTGTTAAAAGTATGCATCTTCAGGCCAGCAGCCTTCAGGCAGCAGGATTCTTCTTACTCTCCACTCAGGTGAAGGTGCTCCTTAAACCAAGTCAAAGTTAAGGATGTGTGTCTTGCGGTGGGAAGTGCTTTTGAACGTGATGCAAGCCAAGTCTCATGTGGCTCCTTTAAACAGAACCCCGTGCCCAAGGAGCTTCCCCGTTCTCGTCCCCTCCTGGCCTGGCTCTTCTGGCCTCCTGAGGCTCTGGACCTCGCTGACCAGATGGCAGTCATGCAGACAGCTTCCCTCCCCTAGACTGAAATGAATAGTCCTTTTGCCTTCTTAGTACTGCTAGGAGAAAGACATTTGAAGGGAGAGTGGTTAAAAATCATTAAGAATAAAAACACACACAGAGGAATATGCGAAAAGAAAGAAGCCGTTCGCAAATGAAGTTCTTGAACCAAAGTGAAAACATATGTTGACCGATACAAACCTCCGACATAAAATCCGCAGTAACCGCTTTGGTAACATGAGGGCAGCAGGTCATGGAGACCACATCGTGTTAAGTATTTTTCCGCTCCTTTTTGTGTACTGCTTGTTCCATATTGCAAACACTTCTCCAAAGAGAATACTGCAGTGCTCACTTTTCAGAATTAAAAACCAGTATTACACGTATCTCAGAAAGATGAGTTTTGTCATTATTCAAGCTTAGTGAGGGGCAGCACTTGGATCTACACTCTGCTCCAACCCCAGTGCCTTCGGTGATTTCCCCGCACTCGCTGCTCACCTGCTTTGCCTTGTCTTCTAGCTGCCTCGCGTGGAAACCCAAGTGTTCAGAAGGACTGTAAATCTGCATTGTTCTCAGTGCGTACGTGCGGTACTTGAAGCATATGTTCATCTTGAGGAGTACGTACGTGCACACAGTGTAGCTCCTTTTCTCTAACCCCCCCCAGCACCTTCTCCCATCCTCCTCTAAGGCCCCTTTCCCCGCTTTCACCCTTGTGGATATCATTAATCCTAACTCATGTTCATAACATACGCCGTTTAATCACTGAGGCTCTTGGGGTCCTGTACGTGGCTCCCCCCGCCCCCGCTTGTGGGCTCCTGGATGCTCCCGATCTCAGGAGATTTGTCCATCTCTTCCCTCTGTCCCTCCTTCACTACATTCTTCCTGTTTTCTCTTTCCCAAATGAGAGATACTGTGTAGTATTTAAGCTGTGCATTCCATTTAGTTCACTCGACATTCAGACTGTGCATCTTAGTTCTCTAAAGCATGCTTGTTGACCCCTATAGGCATGGGGCTCGCAGAAATGTCATGCTATAGCTACCGTGGTTTCCGAAGCCTTTTCCTGACACTGACTCCTGGAAACCCAGGACATCTTCCTTCTGCCTTCCTAAGTTTGTCCTTCTGCCTCCTTACCTGCCTGGCCTGGGAGTCTCTCTTCTTGATGCTTTTCTGTGGCTTAACTTCCCCTCTAGTCTATACCAATTTTTCTTTTGATGAATTCTTTCTGCGAACATATATTGATTCCTTTCCGTGTTTCAGGCCCATTTCTTCACTACAGTCACTAACATGGAGCTCAGTTTCCTTACTTATGTCCCTAAGTTCTTAAATGTACATGATCTACTTTAGCGGCCTAGTGATCTCATTAGTTATTAATAAAGAGATCTTCCTGTCTTCTTACCATACGAAAAGGAAAGCAGTGTTTCAGTAAAGTTCATCAGTTACTGAAGTGGACAGTCATATGCTGCCCTTGTCTTCTTACCTCCCATCTAGGATTCTTTCCCACTTGCATTATGCGCCCTTTAACCACCCTTCCTACATTTCTTCTTCACTTCAAAGGGCTGAGAGAGCTACACATCCTCTCAAAGCAAAACTAAATGAGACTTTAATTCTCATTGAAGACATCGCTCAGTTTATCAGTGTCACTGGTGTTTCCCTCCTGTGCAGCCACAGCAAGTAAGCATGATACATGATAGGTTAGTGTACAAAAAGTAATTCATATATTTGGAAACATAAATGAATTTTCATCAGAAGCAGTAGAAATACACTTCCTCTGAGTGTGAAAAGGGACTTTTCAACAGGGGTCTAGGTTGAGGAAACGCGTTTAGGGTTGGATTTTAGTGATCTTACGTTTTAGATTGAAATGAAAACAATTCTCTAAGTATTCAGGAAAAGACGAGCTAGTTCCCAACCTAGGGCAGTCAGAAAGCAAAGAGAGAGGCTTTCAGAGGCAGCGAGTCTGCGGCCGTCAGCGGGAAAGGAGAAGGGAGCCTTGACACAGAGGTGCACCTCAGGCCATGCTTTCTCTTCCCATTGTCCGAGAGCTACTCCAGTTACCGTGGGTGTCGATCATTCTATCTCTGCCCTCCAGTTCCAAGGGAAGTTTTCAATCCAAAAGGAATCTGTATTTTTACAACTAATTTCCAGTTGCAAAACAAGAAATTGGTTTAATTAGGATTCTATCCATCTTCTCTTGCCACCACAATTACAAGTAGATTTTCAGTTACTACTGAAAATCTACTAACATATTTATTAAGACCTTTCCATGTGTGCAACAGTGCCCTAGGCATAGCAAGAAGCTTTTAAAAAGTGTCTTTGTCCTCTAAGAAATTAACGTCTACTTGGGGAAGCCCTGGACGAAGCATGTATATATATATATTGCAATCTCCTGTGCAGGATGATGTTGGGTTAGTTAGATTTTCCAGTGTGCACTGTCTATGCAGAAAGGCCTCTTTTAAGTTTTGTTATTTTGCCTCTCACCTTCCATCGTAGCTCCGTTTACCAGCCTGGTCCCTGCAGGCCCCATTCGATTACATACATGTTCGAAACTCAAGGCTCCTGTGGATGTGTGTGATTCCTTGAGACATAGATGGCACTTTCTGTTTATACATCTGTTCTTAATTTGCCTAAATGATGTTACACTGTGAGCTTCAGCCTGCTTTAATTTTTAAATTTCATGTCAGAGATTCGCCTATGCTGCCATATTTAATACTTGTTTATGGCTTCTGGGTGCTGGGCAGTAGCTTACAGAATGCACACAATGTACTTTACTTGCTCGTTTCTGTAGCAAGAAGCACTTAGTTGCCTCTCACTTGCTGTTACAATGCACATCTCTGTGCCTGTCCCCGCGTGAACCTGGGCTTGAATTTCCCCAGGGCGCATCCCTGGGGTGGACTGCTGGGTCGCGCTGACTTCTGCTGAGCATGCCCGGGTCGCCGCGCCAGTGTGCACCCCTGCTGGCAGTGCAGAGCTCCCTCTTCCTCTTTTGAACGAATAGCTGACTTACTTCTGACTTTGCCAATTTGTTGAGGGCCCAGAGTTGGTTGTTTCTTGATAAACTGCCTAGTTTTTATGTATTTTAAATTGTGTTTCTTACTGTTTATGGATTTTTTATTTTAAAGAGAAAAGAACAAAAACAAATTAACAAACACGAAGGCATAAAACAACACAAAAACAGTAAAAATGATACAGAATTTCAACAAAGTGATAAGAAATTAACAATGGTGGTTGTATTACACATTGTTATCTTCAAAGTGGTTACTCACATAACCAGCTATCGGCATGTAAGACTGATCAAACAACTACACATTAGCTGTTCCTTTGAGTAAATCAATAGAAATTAGTAGTACAACTGTCCTAGCTATCTGTGTGTGTGTGTGTGTATAGATAGATATATAATTTTTCCCTTCTTTCTTTCTTTTCTCTTTTCCCTCATCCAAGTTGTTCTTTCTTTTGAGCAGTTTCTTTCCCTTACATATTTCTAATTGTTAACCCCTTGCTCAGTTTAATTATTTGGAAAATCTCTTCCTAGTTTGTCAAATACTTTATACACCTGTCTGTGATATTGTTCACTGAACATAAGCCTTTTGTCAAATCTATTAATATAGGAGTACCTTTTATCATTTGAGGATACATTCCAAAACCCTCAACAGGTAGTACTAAACCCTATATTTACTATGTTTTCCCTTATATATACACACCTTTGATAAAATTAAATATATAAACATTAAGTACAGCAAAAGACAACTGCCAACATCTATTAAATAGAATAGTCTTATGAACTATAGTAAAATTGCCGGTATCATTATTCTTGTTTTCTGGGACCATTAATAAATAAACTAAGGGTTACTTAAACACAAATATCACAGCACCCATGACAGTTGGTCTCCTAACCAAGATGGCCACTAAGTGACATCTGGTAGGTAGAATATGTTGGGCAAAGCAATGCTTTATGACCAGTCAGGATATAGCAGGACAACATGAGATTTTATCATGACATTCAGAAGAGCAAAGAATTTAAAATTTATAAAACCCTTATTCTAGATTTTTCTGTTTAGTATTGTCAGACCTTACTTCCATTGACGACATATAACTGAAACGGTGGGCAGTGAAGCCGTGGGTAAAGAGGGTGCTATATATTTTCCTTATGAATTGTGGGTTTTAGTTTTATTAAAGTGCTCTTCGCTCTAGGTCATGGATGAATCTGCCTGGACACTTTCCCCTAGTCATATTCTTTTTATCGTCCCCAATTAGGTTTTCACTGCGTCTGGAAGCTACCATTGTATATGATATGTGTAGAGATTCAAGGGTGTGCCCTTTAAAAGGAAACTACATCCCGTCCTTGTAAAGGAACAGCTGCGATGTTCTTGCTTTGCTCTGTTTAGGTCTGTGATGTTGGCATTTTGCTATTGTTCCTTTTTCACTACTTTCTTTAAAATAAAAACAAATACTGATGAATTAATTCATATTCAATTTGTGTACAATTTTAATCTAATCATGTAGAAGTAACAAGCAGAGCAAGAGAAATCGGACAAACGAAGCTTGGTCTCCCCCTAGTGGCTGTCTGTTAAAAGAGCTACCAGTATGACAACCAACAGAACAAAATTTAGATGCAAAATTTCTTTTATTAACATGTTTACAGTTATTGGGCCTACTTGATTACCTTTAAATCTGTGTCATGTAGTAGGATATGAATAAACCACTGTAAAATGTATGATAAGAACTTAAAAGAAAGTAATTTTTGTATACATAAAGTACAGATACATAAGAAATGAACATGGACAAGGAATAACTTTAAATTTACAGGTATTAAAAGATGTGCAGGGCCATGAATTTAGCTCAGCAGCCCAGTACCTGCTTGGTAAACTGAGGTCCTGAGTTCAATTCCCGGTACCAAAAAAATGTGTGCATTGTGTTTTATTTTTGTTGTTAACTATATATTTAGAAATTATCTCTTTATATTGTAATGTTATCAAAGTTGTATAATTCTCATGGAATTTTTAATGAATAAATTAATTTTGTATATATATTCAAATTTCACAAATCTTGAATTTTTCTTGACTCTGATCAAGTTGTACAACACAGCTAAAATAATTTTTAGGACTTGGAAAATTAAGTAAAAGTTAAATCTGGTTTTGCATATCATTTTGTCCACTCACCTACAAGATTCCAGGCAAGTAACAGTATTATTCTTGTGTATGTTTATGTCCCCATCTGTAAGAGAAAAACATACATGTTTTGAGAAGCAAATATAATTACTCTCTAAATATCTACTCAAAGACAATATTAGGATTTATTTTCTCAGAATGTATTTTTATCAATATTAACACAAATTTAGTTTTTTGAAGCAAAATTATTTATTTTTCATCTTAGAATTCTTTAATTTTTTTAATCTGGCTTTTAAATCAATGTTTTTAAACATGTATTCAAAAATTTACAAAAGATGCCTGCAAAGCACACAGCTCTGTTTGTATCTGCCATGATACAGATCTCCGAGGTCAGGAAAAATATTCTGTTCTAAAATGTGGGAACTTCTTGTGCATAGATCTGATCAGTGAAGAGTGTTTGAAGTAAGAGTGGAAGATGGAGACACAGAAAAAGGGTGTTGAAATACTATGTGAGTGTGCTAACTGCCTCCAATAAAACAAGAAGGTAAATTCATCATATCAGTATTATAGGTTAGACACTGTTCTACTACTCATTGTTTCACTATCCATTTAGAGTAAGAATCTGGAGCCTAACAAGAGTATGGAGTGATCTTCATTGAATACTACTGTACTGTACTTTCACTATAGAAATCTACTGGTAGTGACTTATGAGAGGCATTTAATAAGTATTTGCTGAGCTCTAGGCATTGCCGTTTCGGGGGCTGAGAATACTTTCTCTTGAGTATGTTGTCATGGTTCTCCACAAAACATTCTCAAAATAAAATGCGTCAGCCTCCCCCCTCTTCCTCCTGGGCTTCTCCAGTTTCTGTCCGTGTTTAGTATCACTCTTCAGGGCTGCAAATCAGCATCAACCTCAGCCTATTTTTCTTTTTCTTTGTTGGGGTTAAATTACTTTGGTGATCAAATTTTGAATGTTACGAGTTTTGATTACATATTTTAAAGTCCCTCTTGATGTAAACTTAAATTTATAACAAGAAGATTATTTGATTTAGAAAACAGGTCTTACTAATGACATGGGTGACACTGTTTTCAGGAATAATACAAGTTTTTAAGAAAAGTAGTCACTTTGAACTACCCAAACCACTTACCTAGCAGTAAAATTCACACTGGTAGAGGAAAATTGATTGGCTAAATATATCACCAAAAGTACTATGTTAAAAACTAATAAAATGAAGAGAAAGATTGGGCATTCAAATTGGGAAGAAGGAAGTCCGATTGTCACTGTTTGCAGACAACATGATCTTGTATATAGAAAACCCCAAAGAGTCAGTAGACAATACAATGTTAATAATGTGAAATAGAAAGCAATCTCATTTACAGTAGTTATAAAAATGGTAAAATTATTAGGGATAAATTTAACCAAAGAGATTGAAGTACTACATTATGAAAATTATAAACTATTGATAAAAGAAATCAAAGAGGTTACACAGGAATTATGTAAAGTCATACTGTGTTCATGGAGTGGAAGTATCAGTACTGTTAAATTGTCTATACTTCTCAAAGAAATCTATAGATTTAATGCAGCCCCTATAAATTAATCTCAGAAAAATGTTAAAATTCCATTGGAACTACAAATAAACCTCAAGCACTGAAATCAATCTTGAGCGAAAAGCAAAAGCAGGAGGCATCACAGGACCTCCCTTCAAAATATCGTACAAAGCTATAGTAATAAAAACTAAGGTACTGTCATAGGAAACATGAAACAGAATAGAGAACCTAGAAATAAAAGCACACATCTCTAGTCACTTGATATTTTATGGTGTTAAAAATACACTCTGTGGAAAAGAAAAAAGCTTTATGAAGGGTGCCAAGAAAATTGGATGTTCACAAGCAGAATAAAAGCAGATGCCTGTTTCTCAACATGGGTCTTCCCATAACTTTCTCACTAACTTTCTCACAAGGGTAACTTACAGAGAGGGTGACTTTGGCTCCCAGTTTCAGTTTCAGTCCGTGGTTGGCGGGCTCAAGTGCAGAAATGGCCTGGTGGAAGGGCCTGCCTTGAGGAGGTCTCCCAGCGGTGAGGGTGGGAGGAGCCAGGGTGGGAGACACACCGGGCCCGGGCCCGCCGCAGGGACCCGTCTGTTCTGCCCAAGCTCCGCCTATTAACACACACGGAGCGGGAGCTCATCAGCGGATCAGCCCAGCCACTTTCCATGCACGTGACAGTGTGGGGCGCCCAGAGCTCAATGATAAAGGCGTATATAAAGTAAACTCCAGTGTATTGAAGAGCTACCTGTAAGACCTAAAAACCAAAACTACCTGAAGAAAACAGGACACACGCTTCAGGACACTGGAGTTGTCAGTGGTTTTTTTCTATGACCTCAAAAGCACAGACAAAAAAGAGCAAAACTTGGTAAATGAGACCGCAGCAGAATGAAAATCTGCACGGTGAGGAAACAACACCGCGGGCAACAGCCTAGAGAAATCAAGTACTACAAATTAAATGCCGATGAGAGGGTTACTATACAGGTTATATAGGAAACTTAAGGCCAGGCATGGCAGTGCACACCTGTAATCCCAGCACTCGGGAGGCTGAAGCAGGAGGATTGTTGAGAGTTTGGGACTAACCTAGGCTACAAAGTGGGCTCAAGGCCAGCCTGAACTGCATAGCAAGACCCTGCCTCAAAAAGAAAAAAGAAAAAAAAAAAAAGAAAGAAAGAAACTTAAATACCATAATAGCAAAAAGTTACACAAATGACCCAATAAAAATGTTGAAGGTCTGGGGATGTAGCTCAGTGGTACAGTGCTTGCTTACTGCTCATGGGGCCCTGGGCTTGACTCCTAGCGCTGAAATAAACCTTGCTGAGTTTTGCAAGGCATAATGGCACATACCTATAATCCCAGCAGTCATGTGGCTGAGGCAAGAGAATCACTGAGAGTTGGAGGCCAGAGTGAGCTACATAACTGGTTCAAGGCAATCCTGGAGTACATAGCAAGAGCCTATCTAAAAAACAAATAAATAAAAGATTAAAAATGTGCAATAGACCTAAATAAACATTGCTCAAGGGAAGACATACAAATAGTCAAGAGTTACATGAAAAGAATTTCAACATTACTAATCATCAGAGGAACGGACATGCAGACCACAACCATCTATCACTTCACCTCAGGCTAAATGGCTGTTCCCGAAGGAGAGAGCAGGGAGAAGCGCGGCTGCGGAGAAATGGGAGTGCCCACTGGCTGTCCCCGCGTGAATGCACACTAGCATACACAGCAGCAGAAGCAGTAGGTAGGGTTCTCAAAACATTAGAACAGAGAGAGCGCGTTATCCGGCAGCGCCACCAGGGGACTACGTGCAAGGGATAGGGAATCCTTACGTTGAATAGAGATCCGTGTTCCCGCGTTATTGCGGCGCTCTCCAAGTTCGTCAAGATTTGGAAGCAACCGAAATCTCCATCAGTGAAGGATGGGCAAAAAAAATGTGGCACATATACATGATGGGATACTATTCAGCCATAAAAAGGAGGAAATTCTCTCGGTTTTGACAACATGGATGGAATTAGAAATCATTGTTAAGTGAAATGAGCCAGTCTTGAAAAGAAACCTGTCACTCGGATGTGGGAGCTCAGGAAGATGACTTCAAAGACGTTGAGAGCAGAGTGGCAACAACCGGAGGTCAGGAGAGTAGCAGGGAGGGAAACGGGAGAGAGGTTGACCAGTAGGCGCCAAGTTAGCAGTAAGAGGTTCGAGAGTGCTCTTGCACGGGTGGGCGCCTACAGGTAACAGTCATGCGCTGCAAATTTCAAAAAGCTAGACAAAACCATTTTGAATGCTTTCACCATAAAAACGATTACTGCTTGAGGAAATAGATATATTTAACCTGATTTAAAAATTACAGAAAGGACACATTTATGGGAACATGACATAGTAATCTATTAATATATCTAATTTTTATGTTTTTACTTATCAGTTAAAATGAATATAATTAGTAAAAAAGTAAAATAAATTTTAAAGGCTGAATACTACAACATTTGAAGTAATAAAAATTGAAATAAAATCTCACTGCCTTTTCACAAGAAAGATGCCCTTGTAATTTTATTTAGTAAAATAAGTGCTATGCATATTAATATATTTATATGCCAAATAGTATATTAAGCATTTTCTTTTCCAGCAGAATGAAGACAATGTTAGTTATTACAGTTACTGTGCCTAATGGAACTTATAATTTGAAAAATAGATGTATACAGATGAGCAAAGAAATAAACACAAGCTGACAGTGGGAAACATAGAAGTCCCAATATGCTTTGGGTTGTTAAAACGAACTATATCTACCTCGAGGATAGGGACAGAGCTCAGCAGCACAAGTGCCTGCTGGGCAGCTGCAAGGTCCTGAGTCCAATTCCTGGTACCAAAATGTGTGTGTGTGTGTGTGTGTGTGTGTGTGTGTGTGTGTGTGTATTAAAATGAAAATTTCTCATGATAAAGAAATAGGTCATGGACTGGATACCATATTAGTCTCCTATTGCCAAAATTATTGATCCCTTAGAATATACTCAAGAGTGTGCCTTGGACCCTTTGTTACGGTGTCCAAGCCTGTTGTGGAAACACAGTACTGAGACTGAGAAGAAGCAGTGGCAATGTCACTGTTGACTACATGCCCCATGCTTCTATGACCATCACACCAAAGGCCAAGAGAAGGCTGAATCCCTTTCCAGGAGCGTGTAAATGAATATTACCAAGAAACTAAATATGAAACAAACGGCCTGCAATCGACAGCTTTGGGAAAGTGGATTAATGTTTTTATTCTTCAACACCTATGCAAAAGAGGTCAACAGCACTCAATGCTCCATACTGCTTTAAGGATGAGGAGCAAAGAGAACATTTAACATGTGTTGACTTTTCCACTGCTCCTTGGTTTCTTTAAATTATCCATTTGTAATATTTAGTTTCTAAGGTTGCCTAATTTTAATGGTACAATTCCAGGTGCCAAAAAGGAAACATAGCCTATAGTTTGTCCAGGGACATTCAGTGAGTGGATTCTTCTTAAAGTCAAACTTTACAGTTGGTCAAAGTTGAAAAAATATTTAAAATTTCAGAAAAATGAGATGGTATGTTCAACCACAATGGAAACCAGAATGATTGCCAAAGAGTTTAAAATTCTTTCATCACATAGCCTCAAGATAGTAAATCTTTTAAGCAACTAGTTTATTTCTTAAGGGGATGTTCTCTGTGACATTTGTAACAAAAACCTCTCTACTAAACCTTACATTATTTCCATTCATTGTTTGTTTTATGAAATAAATATCGTCGTTCTCAATCAGAGTCAGGAAAGAATAATGATTCTGTTATTCCTTCAATTAAGCTGCCTTCTATCCGAAAAGCAGACAGACCGTCACGCTTGTCAAACGGATATAACGAGGCCACTTGGTGTCTTGCTTAACAGACAGCGACAGCTGCAGGCCATCCAGGGACACATGTCACTCTGCCGTTTAAGAACAGCAGGAGTATTTTGGTTCTCGGCAGTGCAGCACCACTTGGGGTTTCCTTCAGCGTACAAGACAAGTCAGCTCAAGTCTGTGGATTTTTTTTTTAGTGATTGGAAACAACTCCCTCTGTGCTTGTGCTTAACTGGAATGCTGAAATGCTTGAAAATCCAGATTATTGTACTTGAATCATCCAGTTTATCCTGGAACTTCAAAAGAATTATTCCAGCGGTACAGAAGTGTCCAGTTAGCAGAAGGCAATATAATAATATTCAGAAATGTGAGATTTGCTGGTTCTGCTCCTCTAGAGCAGCATAAATACAGTAAGGCAGATGAACAAAGGGGAAATGGCGCCCACCTGTTACTTCTCTTGAAGTTGAAAGAAATGGTAGGAAAAGTAATCAAGAGATGCTGTCCTCTGCATTAAAGTTCTGAACTATAGAAAACTTGTGAATCTCAGATAAAATTAGGGACTTGTGCCGCTGTTTCCCCACGAATTTGAACCTCTCCAGTCTGTAACTGTGGAAATGGTTTGTTCCTTAAGTGCTCATGGGATCTATTTATGTTGGCTGCCATAAGCACAAATGTCATCCAAAAACTGTCATTACGTAATAAAAATGTACCGAACACTTGAGAGGCACCATTTACATTCAATTGGACTAGGGTTAGGGTTAATGCTAGTCACTAAGTAGATCTACTCTAGAATTGTATTAAAGAACAAAGTTTTGGAGCTGGGGCGGTAGCTCAGCAGCACAGCATCTGCCCAGCACACGCAAGATCCTGAGTTCAATTCCCAGTACCAAAAAAAAATTTTTTTTTTTGGGAGGGGTGACCAGAGAGGTCCTTTGAATTGCATGATTCTTTTTGGTTGTGCCTGATCTGCTGTTACTTTGTTCATGCAAATATTGTCTAACCTAAAACTCAGACTAAAATTCCTAGGGGATATTATATTACATATGTTCAAATATGTAATTTTTGAGCTCACATTTACTTTAAGACAATTTGTTCTACAGGTCCATGTATGAGACAATGCCCATTGTTTTCAATTACAATTTTAGATAAAAATGCAAAAAACATTTCATAGCAGATGCTTTCTTATATTGGTCTCTGTAAAACATTTTTAAAAATAGGACATTGAATAATGTGATTGAAGTGTTTTACATTTTGGATATTTAATTTCACATATAACCGCAGCTTTTAGGTCAAAAGAGGTGACTTATTTCAGAGGGACTGTAAAGTTGCTTCTCTCATATAATTTATTTTTCAAGATGAGCCTTATGAAATGTTTGGACAGAATCACAATTTATTCTGACTTATACTTTATGAAATGGGAACACCACCATTCTTTAGAGTTTAAATGAGATTTATAGTCTTTTAAAACCATGACCCCCAGAAACACAGTCTGTCTGGACCTTTGAATATTTCTCAAACCCAAGGGAGAAGTTTTAGGTTCTCCATTAAGAGAAATTCTCTATTAAGATATAGCTTAGGTCTGACTGAAAGCAACACGATAGCTTATTTAGGCCAATTCATGCATAAATGTGGTTTTCTAAAATTCAATAAAAATCTTGTAAGACTTGGCAGAAAAATAAGAAAATCTTACAACAGACCAATCTCACTTCTGTGCCTTAAGCCAAAGGACACCAAATAAAATATTACACAACAGAATATATCACCACATGTAAAATTAGCAAACCATGACTAAGTGTAATTTTATTAGAGGGAATTAAGAGAAAATTCTGTGACATGTGTATAACTACAATATAATATAGAATAGTTTCAATTAATCATCTCAACAACAGAAAAAACACAAAAAACAAAAAACCAAAGACAAAAAAAAAAAAACCAACAATAGTTGCTGCTTTGCATATTGATATCTTCGAAGTGTGTGTTCAGGATAACACATATAGACATACAAGATTGATAGAATTGTCTGACCAATTTTGCATGTCTGTATCTGTGTTCATGTATATACACTTAGAAGATATCAATAGTAAAGCAACAACCATTGTTGAGTCCATGTCACCTTGTCTATAAATCAGTTTTGATTGTACTATTTCTTATGCTAATTTGTGTCTGTTTGTTAATATGTTTTTGTGCTTTTTTTAATTAAAAAAAATTGTCAGCTGTAATATAGAATAGTTTCAGATGCTTATAAAACACCTGTTTCACTTAATTATCAAATACCTCATGCCAAACTCAGGCAATCATTAATTATTTTACTATCTATATTGTGATAGTTAACAGACTGTCAACTTGAGTAACAAATGCCTGACTAAATTGAATCAGCAGAGTTCTGAGTGGGGCTGAGGGGATTTACTGAATATCACCTTTGGCCTTCCAGGGAGACTCTCCAGCCTCCAGCACGGACCCCTCACCCTTCCTGCACAGATCCTTCGGCCTCTGATGCGTGCTCATGCGGGGCACCACTCTGAGCTCCAGGCTTTGCGTGGGCCCTTCGGACCTCCAACACGCAGACAGAGCTTCTGCAGTCTGCCACACATGACGCTGCAGGCGGCCACTGCAAGCCACTCTTGTAAATAAATCCTTAAACACTGGTAAACCTCGCGCTAAATCTGTTTCTCTAGTAAGCATGGGCTGATGCAGAAATCACTTTGCTCTTTCCAGGATGGCATATAGTCACAATAATATCACACAGGCATTTCCAAGCTGATTTCTGTAATTTAGCAGTGAAAAAAACCTTCCAGTTGTTGATTAATTTATGAATACCTTGTATGGTTTTTGTGACTTTTACTCTTCTACATTTGTATCATGATACATTTGGAATTTACCACAATAGACTAGATCAAATTTTATTTTCTTTGTATGGCTTCCCAGGTATCCGAGCAACACCTATTTAGACAACTGCCTCTATTTCATACACCTGAGATGCTACAATTATATTAAATACTTATATGCAGTTGGGTTTCTTTCTGGAGTTTGTTTTTAGTTTCTATTTTTAGTGTGTGCAGTCAAACCTGGACAGCATACTCTTTCAATTAAAGTTCTAAAATCCTACCAAATAGCTGAAGTCAGTATTCTACTGCCTACATAATTGCACCCCTTCCCCTAGGTTTTTCCTGGCTACTTGTTTTTTTGATTTTCCAAATGAGACTTTATAATCAATGTTTGGCCCCAGAGAAAAAAATTTTTAGTGTTTTTATTGGAACCACGTGAAGCATATGTTAACTATGG
>PVLD010001497.1:79819-199690 GCA_004027595.1 Dinomys branickii
TTTTTTTTTTTTTTTTTTTTTTTTTTTTTTTTTTTTTTTTTTTTTTTTTTTTTTTTTTTTTTTTTTTTCCCCCGGGACCAGGGATCGAACTCAGGGCCTTAGTGCTCAGCGGCAAGCACTTAGCCCACTGAGCTGTACCTCCAGCCCTATTTTTGCTTCTTCTTTACTACAGTAAGTGGAATCTTCATTGAATTTTGTAACTGGTTTTGTTTACAAGTATGAAAGTTATTGACATTATATGTATGATAATTGCTTGTATTTTTGCATTGATACTCTTAAGTCTTTCTTATGAAAGGTTATATAATATATAGGTAATGCTAGTTTTAACTCCTTCAAAATTGCTACCTCTAAATACTTTTTATTTTTTGTTGGCTACTGTTTACAATTAGTGTGAAATAACAGTGAAAGTTGGACTAAGGAAACTAGTCTCTCTCTCTCTCTCTCTCTATATATATATATATACATATATACATTGAATAAGATTTGAGAACAAAGGGCATTCAGTAAAAAAGCAAGGAAATCTGAATAACGTATGACTTTAATAATAATTTATCATAATTTGTTCATTAATTCTAATGAATTTAGCATACTGATGTAAAACTGTTAATCATCAGGAAAGCACAAGATATGGATTACCTGACCTATCTGCTCAGTTAACCTCCACCTCTAAGAGCCTACCAGTAGTCTAGCCATACAAGGAAGGGGAGACGCACCAATAGTTGTAGTGCACGAGCCTATGAGTAACCTAGATTAAAGCCGACTAACCAAAGAATCATTGCAGAGTGTCATAAACTTGCTGTTATGAGTATACACAGAGGAGTTAATGTACTTCAGATAGACAGACTAAAGCATTTAGTGTGCATTTGGCGCTGTGCCTGGGCCTTCCCTAGACAGCCCAGCTGAGCCGGGAGCTGTTGAAGTGTAGATGAAAAAGATGCTGCGGGAAGGTTGGAGCTGGGCCACGCCGGGACTGGGGAAGAGCCGCCAGCTCGTGGGCCTACTTTTTAATAGTTATGTTTTGTAAAACTTAAGATTTAGAGAGCTTCCGTGACTAAATGAATATTTATCCTTGGTAGTGAAACATATCTCTTCTCTTGGTAACTCGTTCTTCAATTAAAATGCACACTCTTCTGTGATCAGCACAACCCCACTGGGCACTCAGAGGCAAAAGGTGGAAGAAGCTTTTCTAATACAGTTTAACAAAATATTTTGTGTACTATTGCAGTCAATCATTTAGTTTCAGTTAACTTGTTTTTCAGTTAAATATATATTTTATGTTAAAATAATCTCTTCCATCTGTAAACCAACACTAACCAAAGATGCATTGGAAGATATTTGGAATCTACTATCAATGTATTCTGCTTCACTCCCCAATTAAACTTCCAAAAATGATTTAAGTGTTTGTACCTTAGTTAACTGATGTAACAGTTTCAAAACTGCAGATTACTTTTAGCTTCTTTGGTCTATGTGAATGTATTTCTTCTATTCTGTATCAGAAAGCTAGAAAGTATTTAAATTATTAGTTACACAAAATGCAATGTTTTCCTCTATTTTTATAGAGATAACACATCAAAAGGTGATTCAGCTTCTGAATATTTATAATCTTAAATATCATCTTAGTAAATTATTATTCTGGCTAAGCTTTTGGCATCTTTAACACATTTTTGTAAGAAATGCTATGTTCCTATCGAGGCATGCTTGGTATTTCCCAAAAGGTTTATTCTGTTGACAGGCAAAGACAGTCAATCGAATAAGATACCTCTATTTGGTCACATCTGATTGGCAAAAAAGGCTTTAAGTCAGGAGAAAATACATGAAGCATATTAAATCTAGTTAAAGGTAATACAGGCAAATCATACTATAGTGTTAGGAGTTTGGATTTGGGGGAAGTTGTTTGTAAGACTATGTTAGAATTGCCAAGCAAACATTTTAAGTGACTCTTAACTCTAAACTAGTTTTCCTGAGAATTTTGGGAGGGACTTAAGTGCATGTATTTATAGCTTAGAGACCAACGGAGTAAAAAGAGGAGCTGCTGTGTTCCACAGTGTCCTTGGAAGACAGTCATACTGGCGGCTACTGTTCACTGTTCCCCTTGTGGGCACCAACCCAGCCTTCCGTTGCTTTCCTAGTGGGCAGTCTTCAATCCTTTCATTGCCTTTAAGAGACATGGGGCATTATTTCGCTCTTAGAAGCTGCATATGGCCACCAGGAGGCAGATATCTATTACTTACTGTTTATCAGTGTTTTAAAAACATAGATGACAGAACATAAAAAAGTATAAAAACAAATCTATAAATGAACATCTTTATTTTTACCTGATATATATGAAAGATTGATTTAATTTTTGTTAACTTGATTTTCTTATCTAAATGAGAAAGGTACTTCGCTGGACACAGAAATATTTATTCAGAGAAGTATAGTAATGTTTAACCAGAATGTTTCTGGTATGGAAGTGGCTCAGGGCTAAGAAGCAAATATTTTTATTTTAATCTTTTAAAATTTTGTCAATGTAAAATTTCCCCTAATTGAGGAAGTTGGTATCACAATTTGTATGTGTGCTCTTTGGGACTGTGAAAGTGTTAGGATGATCCTTGGTGCGGGTAACTAGCGGAAGGGGAATCTCTCTCAGCGCAGAGAGAGGAAGCCCACAGTGGAGAGGGGAGACCCCCGGGTAGCGTTTCACTTCCTTCTAGAGGAGCGCTGGAGTCCTGCAAAGGCCCGGAGGTCCTGAGCTGAAGTTCACTAATTAAAGATGAGAAAGCTTCACCCGCCACAAGTCCCTTCCTTTTGTCCTCCCTCCCTTCCTTCCTCTCTTCTATTTTTCTTACTGCCTACCAGACCGCCTGATCTCAGTTTACTAAAGGGAACCAAGAGCAGGAGGTTGTATGTACTCTCGCTACAGAAGACTAACAAGAAAGAGCTCTCGGAAGTGCCCGAGAAAGTGTCGTTAAATGACTAATCTGCCCAAGCTTTTCTTGTCCTTGCAGTGCACCCGGCGGCTCTGTGTTGTATATTTTTCCCGTTTTTAAATTGTTGTTGTTAGTGTGAAGTACATCACCAGTATGTCCCCTGCGGAGAGCTGGTTTGTGAACGTTACCTCCCTGTTTCCTTCTGAGGACCCAGTGGAAATCTGTGACAATGCAGTGAAGGTTACTCCCGGCCCAGTGTTGCTCTGCAGCCCTCCCGTCCTCTCTGCCT
Source organism: Dinomys branickii (assembly GCA_004027595.1). Lineage (NCBI taxonomy): Eukaryota > Metazoa > Chordata > Mammalia > Rodentia > Dinomyidae > Dinomys > Dinomys branickii. Next base: position 83,018 of record PVLD010001497.1, read on the forward strand.
TGTACTCCAGCTCCTCTCTCGCACCTCCCTAGATTGCTTCCACCCTTGCATCGTACTGCAGGTTGGATTATGTTTTTCTCTTCTCCGCACATAAGCCTGGGTAGGGGCCATACTAACCGTGCAGAAAGTACTAAGCAGAAAGACTGAGGGAGAAGTTGTAGCCGGGAGATGGAGAAAGGTAGGTAGCTGTGCATTCTGCTCTTGAGCATTCTGAGAATGGTGAGAAGAGCAGAGAAAGTTGTGATGCGCACGTAGGAGGAGAGGAATGTGGAGAGACACAACAGAAGCGAGGAAGCTGAAGTAAAAGCCGGTGGAACGGCGTAGGTGGGCTGGGTGGGAGGAAGACACGTTAGAGAGGAAGACATCTATATTCGGACACTGTCATATTGACTCACGCAGAGGACAGATGGTCATGTTTTCCTTTTTTCAACTGGAAATGTCTTCTTTGCAAGTCGGGCTCATTCAGAATATCCTTGTATGGGTTAGAAGCACAGCAAGACACCACTCTGGGAGCAGAGGAGAGCAGTGGCGGTTCCCACAGACGGCAGCACATGCAGTACATCCAGAGGCTGTTTGCTCAGGGCAGATTGCAGCACGTGGTTCAAGGGTTCAGTCCGCTTTCACGTTTGCTTCAGCAGACTGGAGTTAAGATATGTCTTGATTGGTGATGATTCCCTAATTAAATCAGTGTGGAAGCACCTACTGAAGACAGCAAATTTGAATTTACTTATTAAATATATATTACATTCCATAAATCCAAAGATGAAAAATAAATGGTGAGAATAGGTAATTCTGCATCTGTAGAATTTAGTTTTCTAGATCAGATGATGCTGCGGTAATCAGAAGAACTGGAGTAAAATTGAGGAAGAAAGAAAGAGTACATACCTGAGACATTATTAAAACTTACTCAGCAAAAAATTAAAATATTTCTTGTTGGCTTCATGGTGTTACATCCCTACGACCTACTGATTATCAGGTAGAAAAGGTAGATGCCCAGGAAAGAAGGGAGAGCGTGCCACTCGCTGGCATCACGCACCTAAGCATGACAGAGCAGAGTGACAGCCAGCCTTCTGGTGCAGTGCAGAGCGGAGATAGGAGATAGTTTGGGTCTGAATGTCAGAGTTCGCTCTGGAATGACAGCTGGCTGTCAACCATTTTTCCTGTCTCAGGGAATACAGCCCTCTCCAGAGGGTGGTTAACAGCAGGGCATGTGAGAATTTCTAGAGCGTTGGAATATTTGGATCCTTATCTGGAGTTACCTGAATGTTCACTTAGGAAAGCCCTTACAACTGCATGTGCATGGTAAAGCATTCATTATGCATTATTGCAAAGTTTTTAAAAGTACTGATGCCTGAGACTCACCTTTCACTATAAAATAAAAATCTATAATGATTGGACTTAGCTCTTAATATGTTTAATTGGGCTTAGTGTGTGTTCCAGGTGGTTTTGACAGGAAGCCGGGGTTGAGAATTACTAAGAGCTATAGGCTGTACAACCCTGTCTGTCAACAGCGAACCATTTTCCTGCCGAACCCTTGGAAAGCAGAGTGTGGTGCACAGCACTGTGTGGGCTGCTGTCCAGAAGATTTCAATGTTAGGTAACCTGAATTTAGATATATATGTAAAACAGACCCTGAATTTTAAAAACTTGGTGCTGAAAAATTATTAGCAATTTTTAAAATGAGAGTGTTTTAAATTATTGTTTTACTATTTTCTTTCATTTTTAATGTAGATGACAGAGAATTTGAAGTTGTACAGTTGGTGCCCGTTACTCTCCTTTTGGACGACTGAATGGGAATTGCTATCGGAGAGGATGGGCAGGCGTCTCATTCCTCCTTCAGCGGCGCAAAACGACAAGGTCTGGACATGCCCTTAACTGCTCTGGGTCTCAGCTCGATCATTTATAAGGATATAAGTGTTTTCTCATTTCAGGGTAATTGTTAGAAAAGGAGGTAATATGACCAGGCATCTGATACATGTGCAGAACCTCCTATTATTACCCTGAAGAGAGGTTCAGAGTCTTTCACCCCTTCATGTGGTGCTGTCTGGGGTTGCTCATCTCTTGAACTCCATGTTGTCAGCAGAGAAGGGTGTCTTTAAAGGCTGAGTGGATTAGGGCGCAAGTAGAAAGTAGGGATAAAGAACAGTAGCAGCTACACTGCACAGTATTGCTTCATAATGTTGGAATAAGTCCCATGTCCACTTTGATCTCCACCCCTCGGCGTACCTTCAAGACCTTAACAATTGTTTTGCGAATTCCTTCATTTCTGTATTGAGCTCCTTGGCACAGAGCCGTCTGCGGCTCCGGATTCTTGTGCAGGGGTCATGCCCTGATGTTCATACTCTTCTCCTCGACTGATCTCAGAAACTGGCCTGGCAGCTGCCGCTAAACTGTCAGGCCTGCTCAGACCATCCTAAATAAAATGCATCAGCAGTGTTAGATAAAAGGTAGCAACACTCACGCAAAAAGACTTTAGGGTCCTATACATAAGTATCCATGTGCTTTCTTTCTTGTGCATAAAAATGGTGTCCTTCGTCCTTTCTATTATTTTTCTCTTTCCTACGAATTCCTGCCAGTGAGATTTGTCATATTCTTATCTGAACTCCACTTCTTTAGGTTATCAGAGTATATTTTAGTAAAGCATATTAGAAGCTATGGTATATCATTGTTCAAGGTTCTCAAAAGTCTTCTTGAAGATTCTCTTTAACTAATATGTTACTTTGCCCAAGAGAATGAAACAAAATGTTTTTCTTTTATCTAATTTTAATTTGAGCAACTTTAAGACAATTCATGTTATGGAATGCCAAGCAATCGCTTTATTAAGGTCATTATTTAGGGGGATGGCTTCCTCTGATTGGCCCATTCATTTATATGCTGTCCTTTGAATATCTCTGTAAATTATATGAAGTTTGATTGTGTATGTTCAGCAAAAAATGTGGGATGCACATTTTAAAATAACCTATTGTATAATAGAAAAGATGCTAGGAATCAAGTTTTCTTCATCTGCTATATGATATTCTGGAGACTTCATTACTTTCAGCCATCAGCTTTACCTCTGAATTGCATTTTTCCCTAACTGATTTATGTATCAGTTGTCTCTTAAATTTATCACAGTCTTTAGGAGACTAGATATTACCCCCTTACAAACATTTGCTTAGTGTCTGAAAAGTAATGGGGATGCGAAGGTGAGCAAAGAGGGGTTCTGGATTCAAGTTCGACAGGTACATGTGTATGCAAATAGCTGTGGTACAGCCACATGTACTTAAAGAGATTCAGTGTTAGGGAGCAAGCAGCATGGAAATGTGAATTTCCTACAGCGAAGTTTAGGAATGGAGATGCAAGCCCAGAAAGACTGTAAAACAAAGACTGCCACAGTGTGTAGAGTGAAAGGATGAAGGAGCATTTGCTGATATATTTGAACATTGTAGAAGCAGAAAAGGATCTAATATATACCAAGGAGTTGTAGAAAACTACATGTGTATAGCATTTTGCCTGGCTAACATTAAGGGCTGTGTAATGAGCAAAATGAAGTAAGCAGGTTTGTGTATCAGGAAAGTACAGCTGGTTGGAAGATACCTAGGAAGAGGACAGAGGGGACCGGGCACAAGGAGGGCGTCACTGCTTTACGCTAGAGACATGGTAGTTTAAAGAATCGAAGTATAGACAGAAAGAAGCAGCTTTAGGAAATGGGGAAGAATTAGAATTGGTGAACTAAAAAACAAACTGGATGAAGAAGAAATAGTGAAGACAGCTCTGAGAATTTTGATTGCAGGTTATTAGGAAACCAGTGCTAGCGTGCATGCAACGTGTTGCTTTAAAGAAAATCAGTTTGGGAAATGGGACGGTATACTGTTTTTAGTGTCGGAACATTGAATTTTAAGGTGCTTTGGAGATACACGTGTGCAACTATCCGAAAGGTCAGGTGATGAGGAATAACTGGTGGGCTAGAGATGACAGCAGGTTCAACGAGGTGCGCATAGTGGCTGATGGGGTGTGAGTGGAAGAGCTGACGGGAATTAGAAAAGAGTAATAAAGATGGACTCCCAGGGAGCCACAGTGCAAATGTTTGTTGGGGACGTAGAGAAGGAAGCACTAACTACTCAAAGAGGAGCGAAGAGCTGTCAGAGAAAAATGAACAAGCCACTAAGTGAATTAAATATCTCAATAAAAACCCCTGGGGCAAAGGAAGAAAAATAAACCATGGGGAATTAGGTTAAAAGTCGTTGAAGTGGCTAATAAAACACATATAAACTATCCACCAAACTTGGCAGTTGATGTTGAGATATTTGTTTAGGTCTAATTTAGAGAAGTGCAGTGAGGTTGGGATTATTGCCTGTTTGCGACTGCTGTTGAGAGCAACTAGTGGCCATCACCCCAGAGTGACACAGAATGCAGCGCCCTCTCACAGAGCCACATCGGCTCTTCCTGCACTGCCTAGCCGCAGACTGACCCCATATATGTGGCAAATGCCCTTCTGATCTGAGGATGTAGCCAAAAACTGTGGAGAGATGGTAATTATACATTAAGAACATAGCCATGGGTTATGGAAGATACTGCCCTAAAAGAAAAATAAATATATGCATATAATATTATATACATATATTTTCATGATATATTATATGGGTATAATGTACTGTCTGCAACAAATATTATAAATATATAAATACATATCACCCATAAGTCATGATTAGGCACCTAGACTGTCATTTACATATCAATTACAATTATAAAAACATTATATTTGATTTTATGTAAAGTTTGAATCCCTTGTATCGCTGAATTACTTCTTCAATTTCCCTTTTGGCTAGGGCTTCATTGAAAATTATTAAGAGGTAATATGATGTCATAGTGAAAAAAGTCACACTGCAAGTCAAACTGCAGAAAGGTAAATCATGTAAGCTCGGAAACAAGGTGTACTTAGTGCACTGCCGTTTGGAGAAACAAGCAGCAAAAGTAACGGAACACAGAACCAGGGACCCTGTGGAAAGGCAAGAAGTCAGTGAGGAGGACGATGAGAAAACCGTCAGTAAGGCCGGAAGAAAGTTGTGTTAGAACCCTGGATGAAGTAATCAACTTTAGCTAGGAAGTGGTAAGTGTCCTCTTCTCCCAGAACGACACACACAGAAAGAGAGAGGGAGAGACAGGGAGGGGAAGAGAGAGGGAGGGTACGTAGCATGCATGTCTAGACTGAGGTTACAAACAACGAAGCACTGTTATAAACGTTTTGCAGTCATCTGTTAGAGAGATAAAGACAGGGGGCATAGTTTGAATCATTTTGGCTGGGAAGAGATGGCAGATACACAAAAAAGTAAAGAACTTGAGGGCACTGAGGAGAAAAATTACTAGTGTATTTTAGACTGAAGTCAGCTTGCCAAGGAACTTTCCATTCTGATAGGATCAAACCAGAATGTTAGTGGGTTACCGTCAGTTTTTAAATTTCAGATCTCTAATCTTCACATCCTGACCTAGGCACATGCAAGAAACATACATGAACAAATGATACTGGGATCTACAATTGTGTCACTGGCTGGCATAATGTTTGCCCCAAATCCCTATGTAGTATTTTATCCTTGAGAACTGATAAAGATGAATTTGAATTTTTACATCTTGCCATCAGTCTAGCTCAGCAGTACATGCACCTGCCTGGCAAGTGCAAGATCCTGAGTTTGATTCCTGGTCCACATATGTATATTTACATCTTCTTTCGTCACTTTGTCTTAGGACTTTGCCTGGGCCTCGTCCTGAGCAGTGTTGATGTGTATTTGCGCTGAGTCCCGGGTTGGTCTCTGTTTGGTCTCTACTGGTTATATGTAGAAAAGAAAGGTCATAATAGAAAGAGAGCAACCCTACGGGAAAAAATGTCAGACTCTGTCTCTCTACCCCAAAATGTTATGTTTGGTGGAGTAAAACCACCTGCGTCCATGAGCGCTGCATTTTGTTGCTCGCTCCCTTGAAAGCCAGGTTAGGCTTCTGCGGTAGGCCGGAAGTTCCTGAGAGGTACCGGTGAAAGTGGGAGGAAAACGGGGATTAAAGTCAGGGGAAAAAGCCAGGTGGGGAGTTCTTTGGAAGGAAAGGGAGTGTATATGGCTATACCCATGTACATGTGAGTAGCGGGTGGGGACTCTGGTGAACAGGCTTCTTCCCTGATTGGAAATGACCCTCCTGCAGACAAGCACGAAACAGGGGTATGGTACAGAGCTTAGAATGCAGCACCTGGGATGCTTCTTAGGAGTCTAGAAGGTGGCTGCCAGAGGGGCACGGAGGTGAAGGCTGCAGAGGGAAGGCCAGGAGGGCAGAGCCGAAGGGCTGAGTGTGTGCTGGGTGTGGGACGGCGGGGCTTTGGGTCGCCCCGTTGTCACCTGCGCCACTTCACCTAGCACCGAGCAGACAGTGCACGGTAAATAAGTACTCTTCACAGGCTGTGTACATTTCAGGAAAATGTAGTACTTTTAATATCAATTACATGAGCATGCAACATTGCTAAATACAAAAGTCATACAAGCTCCCAAATGACTTCAGAGACTGCCACTTTTAGTCAAAGAACAATTTAGGGCCTATTAAAACATCCTAAATGACAGGTCTTTCCTGCCTTCACTTGATGGCTGTACAGCTGCTCCTTCATATTACAGTTTCTCTCAGAAGCTGCCCAGCAGTTGCATTTTTTTTACCCATTATTGTCTCTGTGAGGAGATGTAGTGGTATTGTTACCCTTTAAAATGGCTCAGCGTCACAATAGCTGAGGAAGACTCATGTATGAGACGTTTGCAGTGGGCTTCTTTGGAGAGCATTGTATCACCTAGAAATGACAGGCTGTGATTCTCTTTTTGATTGGGAAAACATATCTATGAACTTTCAGGTAAATATATATATTGGCATAGGATAATCACATGATAAACGGTAAATTTGACAAGTCCACATGTTACAAATGGCTCAAAAACTGAAATTTACATGTCTTAGGTAATTATGTGGGAAAGAGTAGCACAGAACATAAGCAATCTGAACCATGCTAAATTTATAGACCACCGCCAGAAATACACTTTCTGGGAAGCATACCTTCCAAAATAAGTGATCGTTTTTTTAAAGTACACTTTTCAGGATTTAGTTATGTGTGTGTCGTACAGGTAACCTTGAACAAAGGCAATTTCTTTCTGGAACTCAGTTTCCCTCTCTAAAATGTGGCTACATCCATCTCTAGAAATTCTCTTTCAGGTAAACATTCTGTGACTGGCTTTAACATGGCATGTGCTGTGGAAAGCTGCCGTAAGACAGACAAACATAACTCAAATTTTACCTGCATTGCTTATTAGCGTTTTAGATGTGGCAAAATTATGTCTTCTATGTGAAATCAGATAAATCACTCTGTGTGAGGAAAGGCCAGCAGGGCAGAGCCGAAGGGCTGAGTGTGCGTGTTGGATGTAGGAGGAAACGTGGGAACGTGAGCTGCGCACGTGGCAAAGTAGTTACTACAGGAACAGTTCCTTAGACTTCCAATGCCGACTGTCAAATTGTTGCCTTATTTTCCTGTCATTTCCTTCTCTCCTTAAAATCAGCTCCGCGTGTATTATTATCTTGCATAAAAAGGGCATCAAAGCAAAATTTGAAAACTACTATATACCTTTGCTAAGCAAAATTTATAGGGTGTGGAAGTTTGGGAAAGCCAGTTTGTATCTTCCCAGCGTGGGATGCCTCTGAGCTTCAATATTGCAGACAAAGTAGCAGTGAGAGTCAAACTAAATCAAAAGCTCCATATGACTTCACAATTTAGCACTAATTATATATTCAAGGACAAGCTTGGCACTACATGCATTAGTAACAGTGTATCATATCTGAATATAAACCTTCCACATATACTCAGCACTGGTTCTAAACTTCACAGAATTACATGAAATCAGTTTGGAATTCCACAGTTTTGAGCAAGAAGACAACTTAGAGTCACAAGAAAGCTATCAAGATAGTAAATGAAGTCAAGGCAAACCAATTTGGTTGGATGGATGCTGGAAACAGACTGTAAGAGATTGTCTAAAGTCACCGCGGAACTTGTACCCACAGGTGAGAGTCTATGAATGGGTGGACTTGTTTAAATTTTTAGTGAGCACTTTGGCCCACTGATGGGGTAGATAGGAAGAAATAATCTAAAATTTAATCGACTTTCTTTTTGTTCTCAGAAAGACTCACATTGCTTTTTTGTGGGGGGAAACGTCTCATTCAGAATCAAATGAGACCCACACTCTTATCCCAGACAGTGAAAAGTACTGTAAATGAGATGCATGAGACCCACCTTTCATCCCATTTGTAACTGCAGAGACAGGCTGAGTTCCTGGCATAACCACAGGGATCACCTGGAACTGTCTCAGCCCTCCGGGACAGCTAAGTGGGCTTTTTACTGCAAAGAGGTTTCCTGTTATCTGTTCTTTGTCCAGTAATTCATAAACCACTTGTATATTACTCGTGCCTTATTTATTACCATTGACAAATGATTCTGTGATACTGACCACAGCTCACAGAAAGTTTCCATAAAAGAATCATGATGTCAAAACACAGCACAAGTCATCCACGGTATTAGTGAAAATTTTGTTAGCTTCTAATGGTGATAATTACAATGCAGTTCACACTAATTATAGTAAAAGTTTACAAACATTAAAAAGTGCATAATAACATTTGGGTCTGAGAGGGCTGAAAAAAGACATGAAAAAGACGACACAAGGGCTGGCTTTTGTGATTGGTGTCCACACGATTGCAGGGAGGTCACTCTCCCACTCGCAGTCTGGTGGAGGCAGGTGTTCTCCCAATTTCAGCAGCAGCACACAGCGCTGTGGGAAGCTGGATCGCACAGGACAAAGGCCCCCGATCGTGGGCTGTCTGGGCGTTTCTTGTCTATTGTCACGATTCCCAATTTTCATAACTAACAATAAAAAATCAGATGGAAGAAATTTCCCACGTGGGCGTGAAAGAAAAATTGATTAAATTTCCATCTGGAGAAAGCCAAACAGACTGAATTTAAGTGATATTCACATTAATGGATATTTTCAAATGTCTGTATGATAAAGCAAAGGACTCTTGATGAATCTGTTAGATTTAATTCATCACTATATAAGAATTGAGGAAAGATTAGGTTTTTTAAAAATGTGTTGTTCTGTGCACACCACCACACTATGAGAAAAGAAACAGGCAGCCCTTTAAAAATGAGTGGTATAAAAATTCACAGTAATGTACATCATTTTTGTTTTCAATAAGCAATCAAAGGGGCAGTGCTGAGCATCTATATCATATAATACAGAACAGTGTAAGTAACACAGCAGTGACACACAGGCACACAACGCTAAAAACAGTGCTTTCTGGATGGTTCTTTTACTGGGTAAATACTTGAGCCAGAGATATAGAAACTCTGGGGTTCAACCAACCCTTTGCAATTAGACACAATTAAATCCTCTGACATCGTAAGGGGCCAGATGCTACAGGAATCATCATCTAGGTCAGTGCTACGCTCTACAAGCATTTCGTCACATGATCAAGTGAAAGGATCCATACAAAAATGACATCCGAACACAAGCCACAGAGTTTCAACCATTGCTAATGACAGAGGTAGAGAAAAGTCTGTCTGCAGCCACAGCCTCTGCCGCCATCCGGAGTGCGATGACGGGCAGGTTCCCGCGGTGCAGCTCAGCCATTTTCTTTTTCCCCTTTTCGCTCACGGAAGCACTCATCCCAGCAAGGCCTGGAGATGCGCCGCTCTGTCAGGCGCTGTTGAGCATCAGAGTGGCGGGTTAGCTTTCGGACTTCGCTGCTTCCCCCTGCGCTTCCCCGCTTTGTTCTGTCGAATTTCGCTGTCCGTCATCTTTGCCTTCTGTTAGAGAAAATGAGAAAGGATAAAGTAAAATAAAAAGGCTTAATTTGTTAATGATCAGTGTGTCAATCTCAAAGTCTAAAATCTTCATAGAGATAAGTATATTTTCTTGGTAGTCCGTTCACCATCAGGAAAAACAGAAGTTTTTCAAAGCTTGGCATATTCTGTGAAGTTAAGACAGTATGACTCAAAAGCTAAAGAAGGTCTGAATTTTCAGCTTCTAAAATGATCAGCTAAGCTTTTGATATATAGCTAGGAAATCTCACGGCCAAGTCATGGCATTTAAATAGTGCTACACGTTGCACAAATCAGTAGTGTCTTTAAGAAGAAACCAAAGGTAGGAGCATGTTTGCCTTTTAGTATCTTATTTGAAGAAATATTTAAAAACTACATTTTCTGTTCTTTCTAGCACTTGAAGATAACCCAGTTGATTTCTTATGGGTTTTATTAGTTCAAATCCAAAGTAACAGTGGAAGAACAAAAGAAATTATGTTAGTTGGTCAGTCTCTTCTCCAGTAGTTATAGTGGCCTCTGGTCTGTTTTTGAGGACATACACACAATTCCAGTAAAATCACCCTCAGAAGTATACCCACAGCAGCAATCTTAGCCAGTGACAGGAAATTCTGAAATTAGATAGTACTTTTATGCCACATTAGGTCACTTTATATGAGTGCAAGCTGTGGGCAAGTCTTGACTCAAAGATTTAAATATCTACATGAGTTATTTGATTCCTGAGCAACCAATGTAGCTTGGTGGACAAAACATTTTGGAGTGCTGCAATAACATACATTATATCCATATTTGCAAGTAGTTTGTTATGATAGTTAAATGGATCAAGATAAGTACACTGGCCTGTTTTTGGACTGCCATGTTGAAAGAGAACTTACCCTTTACCCATAAAACACACACACAAAACATCTCACCATTTCTAATGATAGTAAGACATTATGGAAATTTATGTAGTGCTTCTATATAAAAATCATGTTCTGTTCTACAGCAGGTATGACCTGGCATTATATATCCTTTCCTATACTACTTCTTATTATTAGGTTAGAGAAACAGGCTTCTAAAATGTGCAGATGGTACAAATCTGAGCCATATAGATTAGCATGCAGTAAGAACTTGATAAACAGGAGCTCTTGGAAAACAGGAATGAAGTCAAGTTAGGGCAGATGTAAGTCAGGAGAACGCGTAAGGATGCGAATGACCAGGCAAACATAGGTAAGGAACTTGCCTGCCACGGACGTGGGACTTTCTAGGTTTCTGGCCCTTCTTATGGTTTTGCATTTTGTTGTACACAGATCTGTGTCTAGATTGATGCCTATTAACAAATTACGGTAACATGGCAGCAATGTTATTGTGTGTAGACTAAAGGAAAGCGGAAACAGGAATTGTATGGGAAGCTTCCTGCAGTTCTCTGTGACTCTGTTCACCATCATACATTTGTCCTTTTCTATATTTCAGATTTCCACACCTGATGGTCATTCTTTGCAGCTCTTTGTATTTCAAACAATAACTCATCAATCCTTTTATAGTTTCCCACTTGAAAGTGGAAAAGCTGTACAAGTGCCTACAGAATTGCAATTAACATGCAGTGACTAAAAGGGAAGATATTTAGAAGCAAGGCACAGTGGCAAAAGCCTATGAGCTCAGCACTGTGGGAGGCTGAGGCAGGAAGATCAGAAGTTTGAGCCCACACCGGGCAACTTGCTGTTTAGCAAAACTCTGTCTCAAAATAAAAATAAATATAAGGGGGTTAAAGTTCAATGCAAAGGCCATGAGTTCAACCCACTATACTGAGAAAAAAAAATGTATTTGGAAATATGAGGTACTTGAGTTATTTTAAATTATTTAATTATAATATACTTAATACAGAGTATCAGCTTGTTTTAGGTATTACATTTATTAACATAATTTGTTATTTAAATTATTAGTAATAATTTAATTTGTTCTTTTCTATAAAAACATTGAGGCTAACAATTCTCAATTCTGTAAAACAAAAATGAAGACATTAAATTAAAAATGAAGAAATTATACCATTAATAAAAATATTTTAGTAGGAACGGTGGCTAAATTGACGCAGATTGTTTAACAAAGCATACTCAATGTAAAAATAAAATATAAGTCATATAAAAGAAATGAGCATATTCTCAGATACAGAAAAGATATGTTTACTCATTCCATGATATGAAACTGGGACCATTTTCTTACTTCTTAGAAATGCTTTGGGAAGAAAATCTTGGCAGTAGTAGCAAACAATGAGATCTAAAATACACATAGGTCTGTATATCCCAAAGTGTTGATGGTAAAGTTTTTAAAAATAATCTAAAATTGACAAAAACCAATCTGTGTCCTATGGAAATTAGCCACGGAATAAAATTCTGACCTTTAGTATTTTAGGTAATGTTGCTGAGCTATTTAATACATACATAATCTCAGTTTTCTATAGCCTGAAAGCTTGGTCAGAGAAATTCTAACAGTAAGAACACAGGGACTGCTCTGAGATCAGTTAGAAACTGGCATGTGCTTCACCATGTGCACAGTGCTATGGCCCTTTAAGTGTGAAGGCTTTTTGCTTTTAAATGTAAGCGTTGCATTAGTGCTTTTAAGTGAGCACATTCAACTTTGATATTTGGAAAAGCTACAGAGGGTGGAACTCTTGGAAGACTCAGTCTGTACTTAGGGGTGAGGCCATTAAATATTTAACTGCATTACATTTTCCTCTGTTTCATGAATAAATTCAAACTTCTAGATAAAGATTCAAGGTTCAGTAATACACACTTTTCATAAACTCGCTTAATCATGAAAGGACAACCAAGAAACCCTAAGCATTTCTAACAAACTCTTGTATTCCCATTCTCAATCAAATTGGTCCCAATAACCTTTTCTTTCTGAAATGAGTCTTAGAATTGAGTTCCCTCGGATTCCCTTTGTTATGGTTGATACATTGTGTCAACTTGGGAAGTCTAGAGGTTTGGCTGAGTAACTCAGCAGGAAGCTGGGGTGCTTACTTTGTAAACATCCTGAGCCTATGGAAGGAGGGCATGGGGATTGTGTGAGGTTCACGACCCCTGGGTGGGGGTAGGCTGTTTACAATGTAGGGGAGAAAAAGAGGCTGCTTGCAGCCATTCCTCCCTTTTTGCTTGCGGTATTTGCTGTGCTCTGCTGCCATGAACAGTTTGCCCTCTGCCATGTGCCATTCTGCCTCAGAACCAGCCAAGTAAGGACTGAAACCTCCACAAACTGTAAGCTAAATAAACCTTTACTTCCTTCATTTTGGGTGTTGGGTATTTTGTCTCAGCAACGAGAGAAAAGTAACCAAGACACCCTTGTTAATATTGTTATAAATATCCACCAAATGTTAGTGTTAGACATTATTATCACCAGCTTTGTTACATGTTTTACATAAGCAATTTCAGAGCTTTTCCAGAGATTAAGACTGTTTAACATACCAGGCATTTTGTAGATTGTATTAGTAAAGTCAAATTAAGGACTCTCCGTTTGAGTAGAAACCCTGTAGACAGGAGTCATTGAAGACAAGAGTGGGAGTGATTAGGGAAGTAATTACAGACTTTCATTTTGCCGTAGAGAACTCTGTTAAGTTACTTCCAAAGGTATTTTTATGCCATAATACTATTTAGCACAATGCTGCAAATCATGTCGGATTTGTAGAGGTGTATCTCCAGTAACTCACCTGTCTTGCTGATATCAAGACCGGCTAACTTGAGCGCTAATTCATTGCTGTTCCCACTTGCAGAGGAGACCAGGATATCATGTATGGCATTTCTTCTACCCGTTCTTCCTGAAGCAATAAAGTCTGCATATGTAGTTTCCACATCAGTCATTGCTAACAAATATCCACATAGCAGGGGCTATAAGAGAAAGAAGAACCCATAGGTAAATATAATGGTAGTTAATGGTAAACATTTCAGAATGACACTCACTACACTGTTGGTTCACAATATGAATATAAAGTCACTGTCTCATTTACATGTTCACAAAACAAGCAGTATTTTGCTTCTTATGTATTTAGAACAAAGGTCAGGAAACCTTTTTTGTGTGTGAAGGAACTAATAGTAGATTTTAGGTTTTGAGAATCATAGGTTCTCTATCATAACTACTCAACTCTGTCCTTAAAATGTAAAAAGAGCCATCACTAGTAAATTAAACAGAGGCAATAAGCCAGCTTTACTTGTAATACAGGCAGAAGGCCAGATTTCGCCTGCATGCCACGGTTTCCTGACAGCTGGTCTAGATGATAAGAATGTGTTTCTCGAATGCCATTTCAGCCAGTATTCAACTCCAGAGAGAAGGACTGGAGATCAGGTGAGGGGGAGGACAGAGGTGGACTCACATAAAGGTAAGAAGCAAGCAAGTAGATTCTAAAAATGTTAAAGAAACTGACAGAAATTCAGTTACTTTTTATCATCATCGTGTACCAGCCATGACAAGCCTGCCAGGGCTGAAACAGTGGTTCAAGCCAGCACTGAGGCCCTCTTTGGAAAGTCAAGGCTTGAGAAGAATAACCCTCATGACTAAATCTTTAAAATACAGGGTTTGAATTTGTAGAGTCAAAAATGAGTTTTCCCTAAGAAACCTGATGACACCTACAATTGAGGACAGCTACGGGTTGGGTGCCAAACGTACCCACAGGCCCATAGGGTGAAAGCTCAGTCTTCACCTTTGGGTCTAACGGGAGGTGGGAGCCTTCAGAAGGTGGGTCACAGTGGAAAGGAGGGAGGTCGCTCGGGCAGGAATGCCCCTGAAGCAGACACTGGGGCCCTGGGCCCCATTCCTGCTCTCTCCTTGACCTCCAGGTCCCCATAGGGTAAGCAGGGTCTTCCACAGTGTGCTCCTGCCACCACGTCCCACCTGGTCACAGGCCCAAAAGCAACGCAGCCAAGTGGTCACAACTGGAACCAAGAAACAAAGCAAATTGTTTCTCCTTATAAGTTGTTTCTCAGGTTTTTGTCAGAGTGAAGTTCCTAGAATTTAGTTGCTGGTCCTTGTGCTACCAATATGTCATGGAGTGAACTGAAGAAAAACATTTCAGTTTAATGTCACTTTAAGTGAAAGCATAAGAAGAATTAACATTCAAAGCTACCTAACTTCTAAACTCTGCCGGGAGACATTCCCTCCTCTCACCATAACCCTCCCAACACTGTCTCCCCATCTCTTCTGCTGACCCTGTCTTTAATCCCTTTAACACTGTATTTTAGTCTCCTGTAGGTCCAGTGCTTTTGCTTGCTAGTTTACATAATATCTTGTTGGCCCCAAGACAAGAAAAAAAGTTCTTTTGAGGGCTAGGAATTGGCTCACTGGTAATGCTTACCTAGCACATACAAGGTCCTGGGTTCGGTTCCCAGTGCCATCACACATGCGCGCGCCCACACACACACACACACACGCGCGCGCGCGCGCACGCGCACACATACACACACACACACACACACACACACACACACACACAGAGTCCCGTGGTGTACCTTCATACTGCCTTGCTTCCTTAGGCCTTACCACTGGGAAAACACTACCAGGCGCTTTCTCTGATTTCACTGCCAGGCTCTCACTGTTACTGGGAAAGTTGCACAATTGTGCCAACTGGCTCAGGTAGAAATTTCTGACTGTTATTAGCGTACAGTCATGGTTGTGTAGAGATTCTTCTGATCAGCTCTAGCCGACTCTTCCTCATGCCTCCCTCTGAGGGAAGTTTCTGCAGCCCTACGAGGCCCGCACACCAGACACCATCTGCCTTAAGGGAGCACATTGCATCTTCTTCCTCTGAAAAGACACAGAACTTTGCTCTTGGTTTTCTGAACGTTTTTCCTTTCACAGACATTTTCTGTGTTTTTTTCCTTTCCCGGATGAATTGGTATCTGTCTTTCAAAAACATGCCATGGGTGGTATTTCCTTTGATCCCTAGTGCCACCATTCACGCCCGTCAATAGGACACAGCAAGTCAGAACACGTCTATAGTAATCTCTTTCCCTTCAAAGTCTTGCCCCATCGCTTGCCAGGTGATGTTGGTTTCTTTCTCAGCTTTCATCTGCTGTTAGGAAGTTTACAGTGTGAGACAGTTACATGCCCCGGGGAAGGTCGGTAAATGTTCTCGGCGTGTCTGAACCCCCGCTGTCATCCTCCCTCCCCTTCTCTGTGAGTCCGCCTCCTTTCCACAGCGTTCCGTCCCCTCCTTCCTATTATCTATCCTCTGTTTTGCTCTTCATCTTTAGTTTGGGCTGCTCCTATCAGAGAAACCATGTGCCTCCATGCAATAGTTAAGCTTGTTGTCTGATTTATTTCATTTAACTTTATCACCTCAAGGGGCATTCACTTTCCTACAAATAACTCCTTAGTTTTTAATTGATGTCGCTCATATTTATTTTCTGTAAAACATGGGTAACCCTTACTACAGAACTATCACTGAGAACTTCCGTTTCCTGCATTCTTCCACGCAGCCTATCCAAAACGCTCTGGCAGTCACATTTGGACCTTTTCCAGGAACCTCTGCACCCCAACACACAGCTTACAGAATACACAGTGTAAGCATCCTAGCATTTCTTCTAAAGCTTCCTAGGACCTGACCAGGGGCCACTTTTGCTTCTGTTTCACTCCAGCTAGTTGCTTTCATGTTGTAGAAAAATGCACATTATTTTTTTCCCAGAGCTTCTCTGATGCCTTTGCTGAAGTCTATTAATTTACGTGGAATGCTTTGCCTAACAAACTTGCATATTGAAGTGAATTTGACTCTTACAGGCACCAGAAGAGCTATGTTCTCTTACCGCGTTTCTCTACCTTGTCAGCTAGTGCGCTGTGGGTCTGATTTGTGCCTGTACAAGGTCCTTACATTCTTATGAGCAGTCTGTCTCCCCCTGTACAGACTGCAGTGCTGGGAAGACAGGAATTCTGTTTTGTTAGTATTTTGATCACATCTAATTTCTATACTCCTTGAAAATAATCAGTGATGATAAATGTACGCTGCATAGAAATGATGGGTGAGAAAGAAACACACAGATCATCTTTTATCAGTAGAACAGAGAAATCTGCTGCTTCTGGATTACACTGAATTTTAAAATCCTGAAATATTATCAACTTCAATTTGAAAGTTTTTAAATTCAAAGTTTACAAGGAACAAATATTTAAGTCATCTGCTCATCTTCACACAGTTAATTAAGTGCCTGGAACTTAGGTCCACCAAGCTCTTGCTTGTTCTTTCTGCTTTACAAGCTGCTTCTGTAAGGTTCGGGGTGGTCTTGGACCATGAAGTAATCCCATACTACTAGGTATAAAAACGTTTGCATTATCTACACCACCACTGTCCAACTCTGTATTTAGTTTCTATGGTGCTTGAAGATTCAATATTGGATATACACATCACCCAGGGAAATATATTGTAGAAATATTTAAAGGGAGATGAAGTCAGAAGAATAAGTTCTTTTCAAAATAATTTTCACTGTCTCCTTTTATGGCCTTTCAAAGCATAGGTTTAAAGTAAAGCATAATTATTATTACTTCCCATCTGGTAGCAGTATTATGAATTAGAAAAGTATTTTCAGTTTTCAGATAAAAAAATATACCTCAGAGATGTTTTTATTTTTTGTTTTTTTTAATTTTTAAAAACTTTTTTTTGAGACAGGGTCTCTCTATGCAGTTCAG
Source organism: Dinomys branickii (assembly GCA_004027595.1). NCBI lineage: Eukaryota > Metazoa > Chordata > Mammalia > Rodentia > Dinomyidae > Dinomys > Dinomys branickii. The sequence continues at coordinate 100,515 of PVLD010001497.1, forward strand.
GCCATTCTTAAATTCCCTGTATAGACCAAGCTGGTCTCAAACTCAAGGGGATCCTCCTGCCTCAGCCTCCCAAATTCTGTGATTATAGGGCTATGCCACGACACCCAGCCCATCTTAGAGATTTTAAGCAGCTACTAAATTATACACAAAACCATGGCTTAAACAGAGATCTCTTTTGCAATAAAAGTGCTTGTTTTCTGCTGGTTTTTTTTTTTTGTTTTTCTATGCAGACTACAGTTATAATACACATACATGTGCAGGTTTTATCCAATTCTCTCTGCCAATAATGATTTTAAGGAGATTTGAAATATCAAGAAAGAAGCAGAGAAAAGTGATTACACTTCATGGGAAGATATGAATTCAAAGGTTTACTGTGTTATAATTTATGTATTTGGGAATATAAAGAGCCTCATGTTAACTCTACCTGTATGAGGGAGCCAACAATTTACTCTGAAATTTCATTTTGTGAGCACATGAAGGGAGAAACAGGATTACGAAAGATAAAAATGGATGCTGTGCTTGCCTTTGAAATGGCCATCTGGCTTTCATTTGGGTGGAGTAAAAGGCAGTATGGACAACTGTCAGGCTTTATTCCTGAAAACTTCCACTCCTGTTAAGCTCTTCTGAAATATATTTTCTGTGTGGATGAGAACTCAACTCTGTACCTTTAAAGTCACTGGAAACTAAGCTGTAGGCATCTACTTGCAATAGCCATTGTAATGATTATACTAACAGCTATCTTTTAAAAGTAGTACTTCATTCTAACTGCGCTTGCTTTCTCCAGATGAAATATTTTTTTCTGATCAAACAACAGTTAACAAATAGTACACGCGAAACACCTAAGCAGCAACCATTGGGTTTTTCAACAAGTTACGCAGTTGCTGTGTACTGTACACATTTCTGCTTCTTTTACTGCTCTTTTAGCTAATTCCTAATCCGGGCTCAGAAGTGATGCCCTCTGCTGCACGGTGGCTGTGTTCTTCAGCTGGGCACTTAGACATGGGTCTATTTTACAGTCGAACTAATGATCCAGAAATATCTTTTCTACCAAATGTATCACTATAGATGACTTAGACTCTTGCTTTGAAATCTTAGAGGACTGTCACTGAAAATTAGGCCTAACAATTTCACACACACACACACACAGACACACACACAGACACACACACACACACACAATTCCAAAAAAGCTTAATAATTGTCAGCATCTGACAGAGGCCTAATAAAGTAACAAATGGCGTATATTCTGACTTTATAAAAGTAGAAAAAAAGAAACGCTGGAAAATTTACCAAAACTGGACTTTGACACTTTACTAGAGTTTCCCATTAAAACTGCCATATTTAGAATTTTAAAGATATGAAAAATGATAGTGTTATAAATAGACAGAAAATATGGTAGAAGTTTTTTGTATCCAGCTATACACACAACCAATTATTTTAATGTTTAAATCCAATGAAAGAGGGTGAAAGACATTGCATTACTTAGATACTGAAATATTCAAAGTTAGACTAAGTTTTAAACCACAAATATCTAAACATTTAGACTGAAGAATACAATCAAAATTCATGAATAAGAATTGAGCTTTCCCTTTCTCTTCCCCCTCCTTAAAAAACAGACAAACAGAACCAAACAGAACAGAATCCCTGCGCTTTCTCACTCTGCAGCAACAGGAGCAGCACGGTGCTGCTGCAGCAAGAATTCTTCTTTTGAACGAAAGATCCCAGAAGTGAGACACACTGTTGATGAGCGTTTCCTTCTTATGCCTTCTACCATCTCTAATATATATACATGTTGTTTGAAAGATTAAAACAAGGTTTTATGCTAGCAGAAGTTACAGATTTAGACAGACTTCGAGTCTATGAAATTATGTACTTACGCCTCTTATATTAAACAAATTGAAGTGCCCCACGCTGAGGTATCCTAGAAGAAGCCGGGCCTAGGAAGCTGCTGAAATGATTTTTATAGTGACATTGAGTCATGAGCCAAATGGTGACTGGAGAACATGCTAATTTTACTCTTGTAAATGGGACACATGAAATGAGACTCACAGACTTGGGAGAAAGAATGGAGAGAATGTCAGCAGCACACACTGAGGACACGTCTCTGACAGGAACAGTACGATTTCTCGCAAAAGTTACAAAACTGCGAAAGAAAAAAATCTTCCCGATCCACGTAACAAATGCAATCGTCCAGCTTCTCTGCTGTTACTTAATGAGATCATGTGGCATGTGTTAGAACCCTTTGCTTACCTTTCTGTATGGTTAAATGTATGGCTGACGTTAGTGTTTTCAAGCTATTTTGCTCTCAGGTATCTACCATGTTGTAAAGATTATGGAGAACTACAGAGGGTTTTACTTATGTGGAATAAACCTACTGATATTACCACATAATAGGGAAATGAAAAAATATGAGTAAATAAAATATGAAAAGAAAAACAAAAATAATTTGAATATTTATTAACTCACTTAAAGATACCAATGACTCATTACATGTTTATGCAAATATTTAATGTAAATGAAATATCTTTCCAAAACCAAAAATGTGGCAAGAATAGTGCAGTTTTACATTTGCAACTCGGCTTAATTTTGCAAATGTCTCGCTTAATAAGAGACATCTGGTTTCTTAAATCTGCTTCAGCAGTCAAACGTCTCAATATGTTGTTTTAGTTGAAGTATATGAAGAAAATCTGGCCTGCTACAGATTTTCTTGTTTGAAAAAGTGAGGAGAATTTTAATAGCATTTTCAGATAGTTGTGGATTTCATTTCAGTGTGGAATTTGAAGGCATGGCAATGTTTTCCTTGCCCTGTATTACTGAAATCTCCTTTATCTAACTTACAGTTTAAATAAGACTTTTGTCCATGAATAACATGTATTTTTTAAAAAATCAGGTACTATTTATTTGGAAAATATTGATTCTGAGGGTTATGTAAAATTTCCAAATGGTGGTATCTTTTATTATACAATGTCACATTTGTTAGCAATGCCACCTGTTTTGTCAGAAAAATCCTTAAGAATTGAGATACAGAACTTCACAGGGACAGATGGTAAATTTCAAAATTGTAGTCACTATCTCAAAGGTCAGATATTGGTAACAGGTACTCTTGGAATTTTTTCATTTTCAAAAAAGTCTCCACTAAATGTCCAACTTTGAATAAGCACTGTATGCCTAACACTTCTTCATTCCAGTCTAATGGTGACCCATGAACAAAGTAGATAGCTTTTAATTGAAACCATCACACAAAGATTTGCATGAAACAAATATGTGTTTTGGTAAATGGAAAAAATGCTTCATGAGACGGCCCCTTTTATCACATAGAATACTAAAAACATGTAGTCAAGAATTGAAATTTAACAAAATTAATAGCTTTTATTATAACTTCATCAAATATATTCTTAGGTAAATCTATTATTTAAAAAATAACAAACCCAACAAGAAGGAAATCATGAAAACAATTCCCATCACAATAAGTTCAAGAAATTTAACATCTAGGAATTAATATAACCAAGGAAATGCAAGGCCTTTATAATGAAAAATATACTACTCTGAAAAAAAGAGATTGAAGAGGACCTCAGAATATGAAAAGACAAGACATTCCCTGTTCCTGGATAGGTAGAACCAATAGTGTCATAAGGTCATATTGCCAAAACTGACATCTAGATTCAATGTAACCCCAATAAAATACTGATGGCATTATTCACAGAGGCAGAAAAACAACTCTTAAAATTTATATTGAACAAGAAGAAATCCAGCATAGCAAAAGTGATCCTGGGCATGTTATGCCAAAAAAACCCACCAAAATTACACCCTGGATTTGGAGGCAAATTTACTTTACATTGACGACACTGACTGGGATCATTCTCCAAGTATCAGGCCCCAATCTTTGGTGGTCTAGGGTTTTTATATGATGTATAAGCAGGGGGTACAAAGGCGAGACTCAACAGCCTGGAAATTCTCTGGTTAGCTGGCAGGGCGAGAACATTGGTTACAGGGCTAGACTAATGATCCTCAGTTACAAAACCAGATTAAGGATCATCAAGCTTGTTACAATCAGACACTCTGTATGTTCAGCTACACTGTAGTGGTACCAGGGGTCAAAAAAGTAATTATACAGCCATGAAGCAGTTATAGAGCTAGGCAGCTTCAAGCAGAACAAAGTTTTAAAGAGAACAATTTTTCTTGTACAGTTTTTCCCTTTCACGCAAGAAAAGCAAAACATGAGGCCTAACAATCACAGATTTTGCTGCATTAAAAAGCTATGGTGATAAAAACAGCATGAGACTGGCACAAAGATGCTCAGATCAACGGAACCAGCATAGAAGAGCTACTTACCCTCTAGGTATCTGATCTTGGACAAATGGGTCAACACACATGCTGGGGAAAAGACAGCCTCTTTAATAAACACAAGGCTTTTATAGGTGAATGGATACAATTAGAGACCATACTCATAAGTGAAATAAATCCGACCCCTATGTGTAAACATCGTATTGTCTCCCTAGTGTAAGAACCTGAAAGAGTAAATAAAATCTGAATGGTACAATAGATAGTGTGAAAGGGAAAGAAACTGCCCCAAAGGAAAGAACAACTGGGATGAGGGAAAAGAGAAAAGAAACAGAGAAAAAAAATACACACACGCATGCACGATAGCTAAGATAATTGTACTACTAATTTTATTAATTTAATCTTACATGCAGATAGCTGGTTATCTGAGTAACTACTTCGAAGCTATCAATATGTAATACAACAACCATTGTTAATTTCTTATCACCTTATTCAAAATGTTTTATGTCTTTGTTAATTAGCTTTTAGTCTTTTCTCTTTAAAATAAAAAAGTAATAGCCTCTAATAAATGGTGCTGAAAACACTGGCTACCCACATGCAGAAGACTGAATCTAGATCCATATCAATTAAAAATTGATCAGAGATCTACATATTAAAATAGAAATAATTAATCTGCTGCAAGATAAAATAAGTAAAACTTTTGAAGACACAAACCTAGGCCAGGCCTCTCTGAATAGAACCCCAAATGTACACGAAGTAACAGCAACTGTCAACACAGGAGACTCTTAAATTAACTCCTTCACTAGAAAAGAAACAACCAACAAATGAAGGGACAACCTACCAAATAAGAAAAAAGTTTGCAAACCATTCCTTGTACAGGGGACTAACATGTAGAATATGTAAAGAACTCAAAAATATTAGATCTCCTAAAAAAAATCAAAATAGTGGAAAATGAAATGAATACACACTTTTCAAAAGAAAAAGTACAAATGGTTTGTGGGTACATGAAGATGTATTTGGCTCCAGAAAGAATGATTACCATTACAACCTCAAAATCAACAAATGCTTCTGGGCTGTGGGGAAAAAAGAACCTTCTACACTGCTGGCAAAGGTGTGAACTAGTGCAACCACTATGGAAATCAATACAGAGAGCCTCAGAACACTGAACACAGAAATCCCACTTGACCCAGCTACGACAGTTCCGGGTATCTTCCAGAAAAAGTGAAAGACATTGTATTGCAAGGATACATGCACACTCATGTTTATAGACTCACAACGCCTAACAGCTAAATCGTTAGGAAAATGGATGTATCTTGACACTATTATGCTAAAGACACAGAAGGTTAAACATCCCATGGTTTCTCAAGTGAAACCCAAAGTATAAATAATTTAAAGAGTAAATAAAAGACAGACAATAGGAAACAGTGTGACAGACTTTGTAGAAATGGGAAGGGATTTGAGGACAGGAGAGATGGGAGGGAGGAGAGGAAAGAGGAAGTAAAAAGGATCAAGATGCAATATGTGTACGTATCAATTTCCCAAGATGAGTGCACTTATTATGGATCACAAACACATAGTAATTTGAAAGGGAAAATACTGACTGAGCTTACAGTGGTGAAGAATGTACTGATTACCGGTAGAGTTCGGTGTCACTAGCTTTATTAGTACAAAGATGCCAGTGATTTTCAACACCATAAGTTTCCACCCTTAGTGCAAATGTGCAAATGTCATCCTTTACTTGAGCATATTTTTGTACTGCTTCTGTAAATTCATAAGTTATTATGAATGACTAATTATGTTATTTCTCAATTTCTTTTCTGAAAGTTTTCCAGGCTAGCCTCAAATACATTTCCCACCCCACAATTTTGAACCAATCAAAACTTCAAAATGAGAAGTCCTAGACTGCAACCTTTTAATAAATCCGGAAGCGCTATCTTTGGGAGATATTTTCACTGATTAGGCACCAAGTGACTGCAAAGCTACTCACTTTCTCATTTCCGTTTTACCCGTTTATCATTCCTAGCCACACAGCCATTTGTTTTTTCTATGCTCCTTAAACTGCATTTGTGTCTTCTGACATGGCAAATCTTGTTAAACAACATCATGGGAGAAGATGGGGGTCAGCCAGCACCAACTCCTTCTAAGCCGCCTTTGTCTTTACCCACACTTAAAATGTTCTTTGAGTTTCCTGCCCCACGTTACAGCGGGTCAGTGCTCCCGGCGCTCTCTTCTCCAACACTGTTCGCTCGACTCTCCCTCCTGCTTTTGGGGCTATTTCCTCCACGGCAGGACCCTGCCCGTGTCATCCCTGTTGTAAAACCTTTCATCATTTAGTCCTACGTGTTCTTCAAATACTCTGTCTTTTTTCTTTCATTCACTCCTAAACTTATAGCAAAAGATGTAGATAGTAATCTCGCCTGCTTGCTGTATTCTACAAACTCCTCTTGCAATGCATGTCTGTCAGTTTACTGGCATTGTTTTCTCAGAGGAGAATGATTCCATGTAAGTTACCAAGTGCAGTAGTGTTTGCACGGTAGTCCACCCTGTCAGATTGTACGTAACAGTTTAAAATGTTGCTTCTTTCTTCTTGAATGTTCTTCCGTGGGCAACCGTCGTCTCTGTGCTCTTCGGCTCCCCTCGACCTTCTTGTTCTTGCTTGTTCCTCTACCGCAAAAGGCCCATTTCTTCTTCTTTGGCTCTTTATGTTCTTTATAAGCCCATTTTCCCTAGCAGCTTGAACCACACCTGGAAACTGATGCCACGCAGATCTGTAATTTTTTTTTTTTTGCGGTACTGGGGATTGAACTCAGGACCCTGCGCTTGCTAGGCAGGCGCTTATTCCACTGAGCTATATCCCCAGCCCCTTTTTTTTCTTTTCTTTTTTTTTTTTTAGATCTGTAATTTTGGAGCCGGAATTTTTTCTGAAGCTTTGAGTCAGAAATGTTGCTGCTTGTTTGACTTTACACCATGAATAGCCTCAGCGTCTCAAATTTAATACATCCAAATTGACTCTAGTTCTGCATTCCCACCCTTAACCCTAAAATATTCACCACCTTCATTATTTTCATTTATATTATCACTATTTTCTGACATATTTACATGTGAGATTTGTATTATCACCTATTTCCATAACAGAACTCTTAAATTTGCCTTTGGTTTCTCAGTCTCACTTACCACCATCTTTCAGAATTCATTGTTTAATTTTATGCATTCAGTGTCAGTTAAAAATTCTTAATTTCCTTCCTTCTTCAGCTACGACCTTTACCACCTCTTTGAAAATTACAATTTAGGCCGTATACACTTATTTAAACATATTCCTTTCAGTGTAGTTTCATTTTTTAAATTTTATTTTAAAGAGAATAGTCAATGAGAAACAAAAAAACAAAGAACAATAGCAGTGTACTAGCATCACAAACATGAACAAAGAACATTTAAAGTGATACAGGGTTTCAAGACAAAATAACACACATTAATAGTGGTTGTTATATTATATATCGCTATCTTCAACTACATTGCTCAGATTACCAGATGTAAGAATGGAAGATTGTTCAAACCATTAAAAAGAATAAGAAAATATTTATTAGATAAAACATTAGAGATAATACAGAGTTTCACTAGACAAGATGGTAGGAATTCACCATGGTAGTTCCACTGAATATTGTTACCTTCAAATTAGTTGCTCAGATTACCAGATATAAGCATGCGAAATTGGTCAGAACATAAAAAAAAATTTTAAGCATTAACTGTTCCTTTCAATACACCATCAGACATCAGTTATCACAATTATTCAAATGTGTATTTATATGTTGCCTTCCTTCTTTCTGTTTTCTCCTTTCCCTCATCCCAGTCTTTCCTTCCTTTGAGCAGTTTCTTTCCCTTTCCTATCATCTATTGTACATTTTGAGTTTACTTATTCTTTCAGGTTCCTACACCAAGAAAAAAATAGGATGTTTCACCAAGCACTAAATTGAAGTCAAAATGAATCAAACATCTAAATATTAAAACAGAAACACTAAATTTATTGGAAGAGAAAGTAGATAAAAGTGTTGAAGACACTGGCGCAGGCAGAGAGTCATGAACAAAAACCAAACTGCACGGGAAACGCTTCAAAGACTCAATCACTGGGATCTCACCTTATTGAAAAGTTTTTGCACATCTAAAGAAATCACCAGTAGAGTAAAAAAAAAACCCATGAATTGGGAAAAAAATTTAGCCAACTGCCCCTCAGACAAAGGACTTCTATGTAGGACATATAAAGAATTAAAAAAAATCAGGCCTCCCAAATTCAAAGATCCGATCCAAAAATGGGCATCTGAGATGAATACACATTTCTCAAGTGAATAAATACTAATGGTGAATAAATACAAGAAAAAACGTTCAATATCATTAGTCATTCAAAAAATGCAAATTAAAACAACACTCAGATTCCACCTCACACCGGAAAGAATGGCTATCATCAAGAAATCAACCAGTAACAAATGCTGGAGAGGCTGTGAGGGAAAGGAACCCTGTTCCACTGCTGGTGGGAGTGTCGACTGGTGAAACCACTGTGGCAATCAGTGTGGAGATTCCTCACAATAGTATGATTGGAAGTCCCATTTAACCCAGTTATTCTCCTTCTGGGTATTTCCCGAGAAGAATTAAAAACATCATACCACAGCAATATATGTCCACCCATGTTTACAGCAGCACAATTTGTCATAGTTAAACCTTGGAAACAACCCAAATGCCCATCCACTGAGGAATGGATGAAAAAGATGTGGTATTTTTATACAATGGAGTATTACTCAGCTATAGAAAAAGATAAAGTGGAGGCTTTTGTAAGTAATGAATGCAACTAGAGACCATACTCATAAGTGAAATCCATGTACTTTTATTATAAGAATTAATTTTTTAAAGCATAAGTAGTACTAAAAAAAACTTTAATGGCTCTTAGGAAGCCACAAAACATAGTTCAAAACTTTTGTGTAGCTCTTTTAAGTTTTAAGCCAATTTATTTTAGTAGATTCTACATCTGTTCCATGCATACTAAAGTCCAATCATAACACATGCAGTCTTCCTGGTTGTCTCCTGGTCGTTTTCTCTTGCTGTTTTCCTAACCTAGAATACTCTTCTTTCCAATCAATGACAATAAAAATCCTCATTTTTCCAGCCAACTTTATAAGTCACACACCCTTTCAAATCTCTAAGTAGAACAAATGACTTCATTCCCAGTGTTGATGGACTTGTTATTCAGAGAGAATTATTTTCAGTTGATCATTTCTCTGGGTTACATTTTCCTTGCAATGTGATTCTTTGATTTCTGAATCCCTCATAAGTTTTAGCACAGACTTTTTTATTGCTGCTTTTTTCATCCAAATTTATTCTCCATTATCTGAAGATTGTCACTGGTTAAGTAATTTTTTTCAAGGTCATAGGGGTTTTTTTAATAAGTATATTTCTTTCTTCTCACTTACTTTCCTGCTTAGTAGAATACCTCATCATTTAAGGAGATGAACTGTAATCACTCTCTAGAATATTTTTTCTTCAGGATATCTGCAATTTCAATAAGAATTTTAAAAAATAAATGACAGCTTAAGAAAGCATTTTGGAGTTAGGGAGGAGAAAGAGCAGTAAAAATAATTAAGACGTGTTATGTACACTTAGCAACTCCCCATATTAATGTCATTATGTACTACAAAGTTATACAAATGAAAATTACAAAATGAATTACAAAAAAAAACCTACCCTATTTTCATTTTTCTAGGGGCTCCCTCTTTTCAGGTTTAAAAACACAAATACATATTACTAAAGTTCAAAAGTAATGTATCGAATAACTTGTTCTGCCATCATGTTACTGCTTTTTACATAATTTATTTAACATTTCCAAAGGTTTATAAATCATTTATCATGCACTCTTCTCAGTCCACCTGCTGAGACACTCAATTAGTTGTGGAAGGACCTCTGGTCAGGAAGTGACGAGCCACGTGACTTGCACCTTACGAATGAAGACACTAACGTGGAAGGAGGTTAGTGGAACTGAGCGATGTCTTACACAGCCAGTGGCAGGACAGACTCAGATTGTGGATCTGGACTCACACACATGGAAATCACAAAAGCATTAAGAGCCGGAGGCTGGTGGTGAATTCTGCACAAATACTTTCTAAAACCATTGCAGCTTCTCCTTCACTGGCTCTCTATGGAACCAATGAGGGAGGGAAATTTTATGCACATATATATATGCACATATATACCTTCTTATTAGACTAAGATTTTTCCCCACGTCAAGTAAATATTTAGGTCCTGAAATCATTTTAGAACACTGAAATACTTTTCAAAGTAACTCATTAAGTTTCCCATCTTTAAGATCACAGTGAAGGGTCTAATAATGTCCATATTTTCTAGGCTGTTCCAGGGTTTAACAACAATAATAAAACAGCTACTGTTTACTGGTGCATCATGAAACCTAGCAATAAAAATGTAAAAACAGCCAGAAACACTGATCAAAATGGTAAGATTTAAATTTCTCTTGACTCTATTTTAAAGGTTTAAAAACCTAAATTATGAAACTAATAAGTGATGGGACCCCTTCCACACCCAGTTAATAATTTTCCACATTTGTTTTGGGACACATTAAGCTTACTTCATTTTCTGTTCATGGCTTACTATCAGTATTTCTTTTTAAATATGTAAGTAGGAATACAGAACACAGTATCATCTGATTCACACATAGGAATCCGTGCCACCCTGTCCTGCTGGTCCTCTGTATGTGTCTTTGGACACTTTTTATCCCAACTCTCGCGTAGGTGGTCTACTCATCCTGGTGATGGTCCCCATTTTCAGATACATCACTGGCAGGGCTATTCAGTCTTATGATAGGAAAATCACACTCCCTAGAGAGTACGGATTTGAAAAGGATTTATAAACTCTTTGATACCTGAGAAGAAGTTTCTAAATTTTGAAAAAAGAAACAAAATTGAGATAAAATATGTTTAATTAGTATTTTCAACACCAATATTAGTACAACTCATAAAGTGGAATGCCAAATAGCTCTTATGATTAATTATATATAAATTATGTTGAATATGTAATTTGGATCATTTTAATATATTTGGTAAAGTGTAGTGTAGAACTTCAGTTGTCTGTGACTTGCTCTGCTCACAGTGAATTAGAAATGATTTCGTGGGCAATCTGAAGCAGACACTCGGCCAGGCGTGCGAGAGAGGGCTGGTTTACGCTGGAGAGAGCTGTCTGGCTTAGGAGAGCCAGGAAATTAGGACTTACTGAGTGGGGGGCGTGAAGACAGGGGTCTTTAGGGTGAGAACGTGGATTCTCCTAGATTTTTAACTTGGGTGAATGAAAAGACAGGGTAACTCGGTGAATGCAAAAGGAACAGCAGTATGGAAACTGTAAACGGGATGCTTTAGGGTATCATAAGGAGACATGTAAATTTAATGGTATTTTTCTTTTTCAGTGAGTGAAAATGCACTAATTAAAAACATTTCAGACACATGCTAGCAAGTATTTTCTCCATGGTATCTAAATATCTATTCCAATTGAAATAGTACTTGAACATTCCCAATATGCCTCTTTTCAGCTAAAAACAGTTGCTATAAATACGTCTCAACATTTTAAAAATATGTGTATAATCATTGCCAGTTCATCTGCGTTGTAGTTACTACTATACAATATTTATCTTCCTTAATTACTGAAAATGTCGTTGTTCAGAATTATAATTAATGTTTTTCACATTTACTATATACACTCAGCTTTTAAAAATTTTTTTTATTAATGGTTAGTATACTTTCAATATTAGTATAATTTCATTAGTATAATTAGCATAATTTTCATTAGTATAAATTTTAATGTTCTTTCTAACAGTGCTATATGTTATTTCAAGAATTTCCCATACATTTGTTTTAATTCGACCTTTTGTAGCTCAGCGGGACAGATTCGGAGAGGAGAGGGAATACTGAGTAATAACAGTGAAAAATGCACACATTTCAATGTAGTTAAGAAAGTGTTTTAATAATAAATGTATCCAGATATAGTGTATATACATGGAGAGCTATTAAATCTATATACATGTCTATAGATACATCAATCGTGACACTTTCAAATGAGATAATCCATGGAAAAATATTTTCAAATATGAATAGCATATGTTTCCTAAGGTAAGAAGATTACTGCATTTACTTTGTCTATGATATGAAGTTTTTGGAAAATCATGATATTTTAAAGACTATCAAAATCACATGAGTATCAAAATTCAACACCTTTTCTTTTGAAGTGCTGGGGAATGAAACCTAGATAGGTCACATTAAGCTACATCCCCAAGCTTTTTCTTTTTGCAATAGCAACTCCCTAAGTTACCAAGTTGCCCAACTTGGGCTCCAATTTACATTGCCCTGCCTGTCTCCCAGGGCCCGAGGTGACACGCATGCTCCGTGACACCTGGCTTATGCTCAAGGCATTCACTATTGAATCTATTATTAGTACTGAAGGCTACCGCAATAATTTCATTCCATTCCCGTGAACATTTGGGAAACTATTTAAAATACTAAATGTTCAATTTAATAGGACTCAATCAATCTGAGTTTATAAAATCCAATGAATTGAGAAGTCAAAAGTTTTCAAAATGAAGATATCTCCTTGACACTACTTGAGAATAAAGGGTGTTTATTTTTCTAGTTCTCCTTTAAATTTCAGAAAAGTTTTTAAGTGGAGCGCAAGATACAAAATATTTTTAAAAATTCTTCAATTCATTGCCTTGTGAAATAAAGTTAAAATTTCTTTGATACTTATGTAACCAAATATACTTTATTTTAGCATTAAGAATTAGTAATGTCTGCATCCAATTTCCATAATGTTTTGTGTCTACTAAACTTAGTTGAGTGATAATTGGAAGGCCTGGCACATAGCATATCTTTCATTGTTGCATATGACACCACACTAATTTTTTTAATTCTCACCAATTTTTAATATTTTTAGAACACAACTGAAGACTTTACAACCACATAGAATAAGCACTTCTCATATGACTCAAAACAAAACATTTTCAAATATCGCATTACAGTCATATTTAGTTATGCTTCTCTCTAAGTGCTGGAAGAGAGATATTCAAATGTTGAAACTGTTTGCACATATAAATCACTTAAAGTGACTTCACATTTACCAATGGCTGACCCCACTATCAAATCTAGCAAAATTTGATAGCACATATGCACACTCACTCGCATACACAGGCACAAACTCGCACACACACAATCCACAATGCTTTAAAAAAGTATAGACAGGGTAAAGCATAACTGTTGAGTGTAAATATCATTTTTTAGCTTTTTATTAAAAATTTTTAGAGAGCTTTAGGAAATGTAATGCCCTGATAAAATACAAAAATTGTGTTGCTTTATTTTATTTTTTAAATTTTTTATTTTAAAGAGAATAAAAAATAATAAAAAAGCATTAGAAATTATACAGACCTTTTACAAAACAAGATGATAGGGATTCAACAATGTTTGCTATATGGCATATTGGTGCTTTTTTGTCTACTACACTGCCTGAGACAATGTAAACCACAGAAATTACTCCGAAATTTAACTTAAATTGCACTAGATCCATCCAAACAGTAGTTAGCTTGTCATGCATTTTTAAAAATAATTACATTGGTATTTTCTTCCCTCTCTATCTACTCTTAAAACACACTATCTTTCCTCCTTACCTTGCCATCTTAAGATTCTTATCTCCTTCACAATGTACTTCTGCACTTGCTGTTGGTATAAAGGCTTCACAGCAGAACACTGTGAATGCAGGTTAAGTAAAGGAATAAGAAAATCCTTCTCACAAACTTTAAGATAGAAAAAGCATTTTAAAAGTGAAATCTAAAAGGTAGTTTACAGCTAACGTTGGCCAGTAACGTTATCTCTCTAACAGGCACAGGGAATACGGTGTTGAGGGAAATTAAAAAGCAGTGTTGCAATCTGTTTTATGCCACATTCAGCGAATTCAGAAAACAGGATTGCATGCTATCATTGTTATTTGTTTGACATTTGATGGTGAGTAAAATATTTAATTTCATTGGGTTTCAGTTTTCATGCTGCCAGAATGTGGGGTTTCCAGACTAAGAAAATATTTCAAATATTTTCGGACGTTAATGTCTGTGCGCCATTCATAAATGCCAGGTTTCCACAAAAGATAGCATTCCTCCCAAAGCCTTTGGAAAAAGGGGAAGCTATATTTAGAAAGTCCCCTGGACTCCTGGGGTGTTCTCATGTCTTCCTGCTGTTTATAACAGGTGCAGGCTAGCAGAACAACAGATTTGTTTTAACTGCCCAGACTTACAGGAGTTATGTTTTCATTACACTAAGTATGGATTTACTTAATTGTTGAAAGCAATAATTTGTTTCAGACTCACTAACTGCCCCATTGTTTCATGGCTTGACATGGAACATGATTTCAAAGATTGCATTCCTGTTTAGATATATGGCTGCCAACCTGCTGGTTTATCAGGGGCCACGTAGAGACTTACAGACTTCATCTGCTTTGGGCGCCCGAGTGTCAGTGTTCTTTATGATTTTTTCCCCCTAAATTTCATGCCACATTCCTACAGTACAAATGCAGATAGAAATTTATAAATTCTCCACGAACTTGTTTTCATTCTTGTGGATCTTACTGGTTTTAATATTGATTTCACAGACATATGAAAGAACAAAAATATCATCATGAAAAACCCCTAAAATCTCAAATGGAGGAAATGAGAGCGTGCCAGAAGGTTTGTAATGTATTCGTGGCTCAATGCTAGGTTTAAGGGTGCTGGGCTGAGGGGAGGTGGCTGCTGCATCAGTCCAGTGCGTGCACTGGCACCGCTCTAACCCCAGCAGGCTGGGGTAGAATAAAGGGCAGAAAGGGGCTCATCTTTCCATTTTCTCTTGTTGCTTTTGCTGTCTTCTGCCACCATGAACCGTTGCCCCTCTGCCCTGTTTACCTTACCTTGGAGTCATAAATGTGCACTGAAGCCTCCGCGAACTGTGAGCTAAATAAACCTTTCCTCTTTTACTTGGGTGTTGGGTATTTCGTCTCAGTCATGATAGCAAAGTAACTAAGACATTACCATCGTCAGTAGACTTTTAACTATACTAGTTGCCTATAGGAGGATTACCTGGTTCAGGGATTTTGTTGTTGTGTGTAACTGCTTTAGACAACATGAAAGTAACAGAAAAGTTGAAGTAACAGTAAAAATGATTTATTTCCCAAATGACTTGAGAGTAAGTAGCCACAAACATGTACTGTCAATCCCATATACTTTAGTTCTTTTTATGAACATACAACGAACGAAAACCATGAAAATCGGAAAGTTCACGCTGACTGCAACGCTATTCCATACTCAGATTACTTCTGAGTTTTGTCAGTTACCCTAACAATGCCCATCATGTTGCAAGGAATAGTCCACAATCCTACATTCACTTTCTCTATTTAGTTTCATTAACATGGAAATTTTTCTTGGGGTCTTTTTACATTCCATGAGCTGGAAAGTTCTAAGGACTACAGATCACTTGCTTTTGTAGACTTTTGTCTTATGATTACATCTGTCAGCCCATTAAAAATTTTTGGCAAAATTTTAAAATTTGTCCCTTACTGGGGTATTAATTTTACTCATCTCATTGAGAGTACCATCTGTCCTTCCCACCATAGAGCTATTTGTTTCTCTTGCATCATTAATAAGGTTCAGAGGCATTTGGGGATTATATAGACATCAAACTTATACTTAATCACTGCTATCATGGTGGACTTGTACACTTTTATTCAGCAGACAATCATCTGTCTATTGTTACTTACTATGAAGCTCACATAACATAGTAAAATTTATCCAGTGGAAATTCTTTCAATATAGCTTATATGTTTTTGTACATTTCCCATCATTGTTTAATACCTTAAATATTTTTAGAACAAAAGTGCATTTTGGGACATTTTATGCTTTCCTCCTCTGGCTCTGGAGTCAGCCACTTCTTCAAAGGGCTGTGGTTTCTCTAATGGGAGACCTGCATTTAAAAACCAAGATCTGGATACCACCTGTGCTTGTGCACCTTCCCACTGGGGAGTGGCTGTCTCTTACCCTGTAACAGACTGGGGGATTTATACACACACAGCGCATTCACACACACGTATGGAAACAAACCCACATATATCCATATTTCTATACACTAATATATTTTACATTTGTTTTTTCTATGTGTAGAAAAAAAGAGCTTATTATAATATCACCCACTTTTATACAACACCAGAGTTCAGTCTATTTTTTGTCTTTTTCATACTTTAAATCCTCAAACACAGAGACATGGATTACTATAATCTTCAATACCCTTACTTATTGAATTAGTAAGTTTTTAAACGAATTCTTTTTGCTGGCGTCCTCCCATCTCACAGAATATTTTTTCCCATCTTGCCACAGGCTGTGACTACCCGTGTGGAGCAGCTGCTGCAGCAGCTTCCCCAGGCAGACGCTCTCGTCACTCCACGAAGTCTTGTGCACCTGACGCCAGGTGCTCCGCGCACGCCTTCCCCGACCTGTTCTCCAGCTCTGCACCCACTGCCAAGCCGTTACGGCCCCATGGGTTGTTTACCCTCCTCGAGGTGACTGTCTATCTCTAATGGTTTTTGGACAGATTTGTTTCCAGAGGGCAGAAAGAGGATGAGGAAACAGAATTATAAAGAGGTGAAGAGTTGTATTTTTTTCTAAATTGTACTTGATGTGGTTCACTTAGGAAATTGTAAAGGTATTATGATGTTGTCAGCTGAAGAACTAGAACACATTTTTACACATCTACACTTCTATTTCTATGTCCTTGATCTATAAATTTATTTATACAGATGACACTCATGTACATAAGATTTTGCAGCAGAAAATATAACAGTATTTTGGTACTTAAATTGTATAATACCTAGCAATTTATAAACACACATAATACCATTTGGGTGTCAGCCCTATAAATGAATTTACAAAATTCCTAGCCAGGTGTGCTTAGGATAGGATCTATGTCCATCCTCATGGGATCTTTTTCCTCTTTTGTCCATGAGTCAGACGGTTTCCTTGTCTCTGGGACGGAATATCTGACACTCTGAATTTAAATGAGGAGAAGTTTAGTTTTGTTCAGTGTTGAGGGATTCAGTTTGTGATCAGCTGGACGCAAACCAGAAATATGGCATGCTGAAAGCATGGAGTGGAACACAGCTGCTTAGTTCATCGCTGGGAAGCAGAACAGGAGAAGATGGCAAGAAGAGAAAGGATGAAGGATCAGACACAGACCGTCAAGCTATGCTGCCTGACTCACCCAAACCCTTACAGGTGTGTTTCACCCATCCCCAGAGCAACCCAGAGCAAGTCATGTTGAAACTCCACCCTTAACGCTACACACCTCCCACTGTGTACCACCCCTTTTCAACTTGCTACTCAAACCCATCTCCTGAAACCACACTCTCTCTGCCTTCCTATAAAGACAATGGGAAGTTGACAGTTGTGCCTAACAAAATACAATTCTATGTACAACCAGAAATGCAATAATCTGTTCCTCAAACTCCCCATAGTTCCAGCATTTTTCAAAAGTCCAACTCCAAGTTTCCTCTGAGACTAAAGACAAACTGAAGTATGTAAAAATCAAAAACAAATTATGTAATTCCAAGGCACAATGGCATAGGGTAAACATTCCCATCTGAAAATGGAGGAATAAGAGTACAGAACATACACAGATGAAAGCAAGACTAACAACCTGGCTTGGCTTCAGTCTTCCGGGACCACACCCAGCACGTGCGCACACGCTGGTAAAACGCGAGTGCAAAAGGTTGTACGCTCCCACGGCCGCGGCAGCTGCAGCGCACCAGCCCTTTCTTTGGTGCCGGCCCCACTCGCTTCCCACAGCTTCTTGACCTCAGCTGACTCCACACTGCTGCCACTTCTGACTTCCCGAGTTCTCTGTGGCACCCTTGGCTGCATTCTCAGAGCTTCATGCTCTTCCTCTCAGGGGTACCTAGCCTAGGCTCCCAGGCCTTCTTTGAAATGTAGGTGGAACCCTCCTTGACCCCAGGCCTTTCCATTTGATGTGCTAGGAAAACCAGCATCGCATGAACGATGCCAAGGTCTGATGACAGAAGAAGCAATAACCTGGCCTGTAGCCCATATCCGTAGTGGCCTCTGAGTGCCTGGATGGCTGAGCACGGTGAAGTGAATGCTGGGGATCCAGTTTTCTAAGAGGCTCTTCTTGCATGGGGGTCCCAGGAACTCTCTTCTCAAATGAAGGATTGACATTTTTGCATCCTTGACTGTGGGTCTTTCTAGTTTATGAGATATTCTCAAGGAATCTTTCTTGTTCCTGCCCAAAGTACTTGGTTCCTTGTTAATGATCTAATCTCTTCATGGCCCTACCTCCTTTGGACGCAACTTTACACATGGTTCTTTCCGGGCCAAAATTGAACCTTTTCAATTTTTTTCTACTTGACCTTTGCTTGCTACAAGCAATCAGTAACCACGGCCGCAGCCTAAGTTTCAGACTGGCTTAAAATTTCCTCTGCCAAATGAATTACTCCACAACCGTTATGCCCATTTTTGCACAAAGTTTCAGGACACGGGCAAACTCTTGGAAAGTTTCCTGCCAGAACGCATCACATAGGACCTCGCTCCAACTGCCAGCTCCTTGTTCTTACCTGGAACCTCGCAAGGCTTTCCTCACGTGCCCACTGACATCCTGAGCTTCTTTCCTCTGCTTAGAACATCCAGCAAGCCCTATTGGCAGTACCTTCTCCAGCGCCGGACTCTCCAGACTCCTTCTACATCAGTGCCCCTTCCCAAGACTTCCAAACTCGGGGTGGGGGCGGGGTGGGGGCGGTGTGTGTTACAGTCACCACGATGGCCCTGCTACTCTGGTAGCCATTCCCTCTAGCAGTCAGCTCATGGAGACACCACAGCAATGCCCGCAATGAAAAGGAGAGGCTTAATTCCACTCTGGTTTGGGGGATCTGGTCCACGATCTGCTGGTTCCAAGGCAGAGACACCATGGCTTGGGGGGCGGCCACAGCAGTGAGAGCTGCTTAGTTTATGGGGCCTGCAAAGCAGGCTGGGGGAGACGGCCACAGCAGAATGGGTGAGGGGCCGCACACAGACTCTGAAAGCCACAGCTGGGTGGCCCACCCAGACACACCCGGAAGTATGCTCTGCCAATCCCCAGGGCAGAGCTCGAAGCCAGTTTTGCTGAAGTTTCACCCTGACTGCCACAGTCACTTTGGCTGCAAACTATCTTTTGCTGTTCCGTTTCACTCCTTTGGTGATCTTTACCAGCTCACTTCAGACCCCTTCCTTGTATGTGAGCAAATACATCCTGCCGGGGACTCTTAGGGGACAACACAGAAACCTTTGCTGTGGAATCATCTAAGCTCTTGCTAGAAAGCAGCTTCCTGAACCGGGTGATTTCCTGTTCAGAATCTCTATGGATGGTAGTGGATGTCTAGAAAGCCCCTCAACTGACTTTGGTTAATGAAACTTTGGTGTAACCCACAATTCTACAGTACTTGCCTGGTCACTGTTTAAATATACTGGTTTTACCTGTTTTCGTTCTACGAATCCCAACTGTTGTTTAATAAGTTTACGCATTGCTGGATATCTGCATCATCTACAAAGTGAAATGTAGCTTATCTTTTGTAAAATGTCTTCTACAAATATCTTCACAAAATTAAAGGTGAATGTGTGCTTAGCTCTTGTTTGGAGGAATCTTACAGATCCTCCAGGCTTCTGGAAAAAGCAAATGCAAAGGTCCTAATATTGTAAAGGCCTTTGGAGCAGAGAACCCTGCACGTGAATGTGTAGGAGAGCAGAGCAGTAGCAAGTAGGCCTGCAGAGTAAGGCAGGAGAAACCCTGAATGAAGCCACATGGACAACGGAAAACAGTGTGATTTTTCCTCTTAATGGTGGGAACCAGGATTTCGAGCAATGATACTGTTTCCTTTAACAAGATGATTCTGGTATAAGGATTGGGGGAAGGGAAGGGAAGGAGGTCATGTAAGAGAGTGCCTAGCATATTAAGTGAGACAAAAAGGGATAGAGTTGCAAGAAGATAAGGAGAGATAAACGGTTACAGGGAAGATTTTGAAATTATAGCTGGCAAGAATTTCTGATAGACCACATGTAGGCTCTGTGGGAAAGTGAAGGTTTAAGGGTAAAGGCAAGGCCTTCAGCCTCTACAACAGTGAGATATGGAGCTGGGAAAGATTAAGTTTTCTTTATGAAGTTTAAAATGCTAGTGGTATATACACGGCAATTTGAGTGGAAACTGGAATTGTAAGTCTGAAACACAGGTGAAGGGTCAAAGCTAGAAGAGTGAACTGGGGAGTCTCGAACATCTCAAAGCTCATAAATAGTGAGTGTAAATAAGGGATTGGAAGGTTAGGAACAAACTTTAGAGCCCTGAAACACCAGAGGTCCAGGGGTGGAGGTTTCACTAATAGACTGGAAGGAATACAGGAAGAGAGAAGGAACTAGGAGAGTATGGTGTTCTGCGGGCCAGTGAAACGTGGCGTTAATGGTGGATATTAAAACTCCTTTCCACAATGTCTTGTATTAATACTATCTTAAAACATGATATTTGGAAAAAGATCTTCAGCAAACAAACAGAAACAAGAGAATAATTTTCTATCATGGGTGACTGCATGGGTAACGAAAAAGTTGCACAAAGAGAATCAAGGCTTTAGGTAAAGCATTATTTTTAAAAAATACATTAAGAAATAAGTGCACAATGTTTAAATGTAATATTTTTGTCTTTGTTCAACTCCAGCTACAGCATACTATAAGTGAAGATGAATGGTTACTTTAACATCAAATTTAGGGAAACAGAGGAAAATCCTCGTGTTTAAAATTACATTTTGAAATAGATTTTAAGTCTTTCTATGTTTGCAGGAAGTTTTGAAATTTGTCGTATTTTAAGCAGAATTTTGTGGATGATCATAACCATTTTAGAGTCAAAATGAAGTTTACTTATAAAATTACTTACTTGAACTCATTTTAATTGATTTTATGGGTAAAGCCTAAGACTCTAGTGTTTTGGATACTAATAATTATTTCATTTCCTTCCTTTTTCCAACTTTGTTGAGTATTTTTTATTTTTTTTTTTTATTTTATTTTTTTATTTTTTTTTGCGGTATTGGGGATCGAACTCAGGACCCTGCGCTTGCTAGGCAGGCGCTTATTCCACTGAGCTATATCCCCAGCCCTGTTGAGTATTTTTTAATATTTTAATCATTTTATATTTTTAATCATGTGACTTCTTATAAATATTATCTTCAAAATCATAAATATATCAGCACCAGCTATATTACAATTCTGAAAATTGAGATGCTTCTAGCCTTAGATTTAGACATAAAAGTTTACCTGTGAATGTAATTTACCTATCCATCCTATGTCTTGGTAACATCTGAAAAATGGAACAATAACCTAAGATTTATTTGTCAATAACTGAAATTTTTACATAAGGGATATATATGCAACATAAGATATATATATATATATATATATATATATATACACACACACACACACACACATACATACACACACACATATATAAGATATATATATACACACACATGTATACATAGACATACATACATATACACATATATGGTATCCTTAAGACAAATACTCAAAAGGAATTTAACTTCCTGTGTGACCCTGGGCAAGTAACTCTTTCCCTCTGAGCCTCAGATTCCCTATCGTTGAGCTACAAAATGATAGATCACTTTCAAACACTAAATAGTTTATGATGCCACAACTCCAGGATTATAGGGAATTGTACATTTCCCAGAACAGATAAACAAGGTAAAATCCTTACACTGTTGTCATGGTCTTTACTTAGTAAATTTCCAAGTACTTTGTGCAAGGCTCTCAGATCTCAGAGCCTTGGCAACATGCTCTCCCCTGTGCATGCTCAGTGTAGCATTTTCAACCTCATTTCCAGTAATAATCGGAGATATGGATTCCTGATCCTCCTCTTCCCCAAACGTGGATCCAGCTTTTCGTTCTCTAGCTCCTCACTGCCCTCCCTCTCCCCCACCCTCACTCTGCAATACCTTCCTGTGGCACATGGTTTTAAACATCTTTCAATATTTTGTACAAAACCTAAAAGAGATGATTTATCGGAGATTTCTTAAATTTTAAAAACGCTAAATAATTTAAATTAGGCTATACAGAGCTCAAGACTAAATAACGGGAAGAGTTTGTGAGAGTGAAAACACAGCAGATGCACACTGCGGTCTGTATCTGAATGTTATGGCTCGTGTCTAGATGCTCCCCACAGCCTCATGTGCTCATAGGTGGGGCTCTCAGGGGGCCTCTCCGAGGGTCTGGGGTGCTGAACATGGGCCTGGAAAGTGGGGTAACCGTGTCAGTCCCGTGATTATACAGTGCATAGCTCTGGGTGTGGCTTGAGTGGATTTACTGAAAGCAGCTTTGGTTTTGTGGGAACTGCATTTTTATGTGAAATTTTGCATTTCCTTCTCTAATGAAAGGCTTTTGTCCCCCTTGGGACTGAGAAGACAGCGACAGCACCTCGCAGGGAAACAGCCATCGCAGTCCCACCTGTGGGAAAAGCGTGAATCCGAATTTTAGCCGCTGGTGACTGTGAAATTGTCCTTCACTTTATTATATAAATGCTTGAGAAACATATTTTGCAAATAATATAGTTTAGAAGCTTATCAGAGAGGTTTTATGCCTACAGTCAGTGATTCAGTGGTCATGTGTTGTTCCTTAAAGTGAAGAGTATTGTGTAAAAACTATTAAAAATCAGTCTCAAATCTAGACAGATTGTTATATTGTATTTGTAGTATGAATCTGGTCTTTCACATCATACTTATATCATAGCCTTGGCAAATATGGAGCCTGGGCTCGTTTTATAATTATACTTTGATTCATGATGATTACACATTTATTTAATAAATTTTATGCTTATGTTCAGTGTGTCACTTATGGTGCTGGCTCCTGAGGCTATGGAGATCAACACACCAGGTAATAAAAGGACAGATAACTTCCTACTAACTTGTTTTTCATCCATTCATGCATCTATCATTCAATGTGCATCGTTTTGAGTACTGGCCAGAAGTCAAGTGCTGTGCTAAACACTGAGTAGTGCACATAGCTGTAAGTGAGAAAACTGTCCCCAGATTTGGATGTTACTGCTGTGTTTTGTCTTGCCATAAAATGGGAAAGTCCTCTGCCCTAAATTTCAATCTCAAATTGCAGGTGGAAAGAAAATTGTTGAGGGGGATCCTGGCGTGCCCAGGTAAATGAAAACAGCACCTTTTTTCACAGGCCCGTTCTCCTCCCCTCCCGCTCCCTAAGTGTACTTACTTTGTGCCTAATCCAAGAGTAGATGGGCCAACAAGAGCCGAGGTAATTCACTGACGTCTTTGACTAGGACTGTTCCTGTACCCTAATGTTGATAAACATCTAAAAGGTCATGGAGACAAAGTAGGAAAATGAACTATGTTAGGAGAAAATGCCAGAAGGGTTGATGTGCTGCTCCACACTCCTAACCTCCTGCGAGTAGAACACGGGCACAGGGATCACTAAGTGTACTTAGTAACAGTGGACTAAAAATGGAAAAAAGAAATCATGCTGTTATTGTATTCCTTTCCTCTAAGGTATTCTCAGATAAACACCAGTGCCTCCAAGGGAATTGTGAGCAATTTCCTTCTGTGGTGGGTTAGTGATTACTCTTTTTTCAAACAGCTTTCCACCTATCAACATACTTAATTTGGGTGATTAAATATAAAGTCTGTGAAAAAATGTGTACACACCTCAGGAAAAGAAAAATAGCATGATTTTTCATAGACAGTGTTACCCTCACAGGCAGAACTCTAGAGGATGCAGAATACCCACTACACTTAGACAAGAAATTGAAAATGCATTGGCAGCAGTCTCAATGGCCTAAGTTACCCAAGCAGCAGTCTGCTGTACTGAACAAGGTCTGGAAGCCAGCAGCCACCAGTATGAGCACCGCTGGTAATTACAGAGGCCAGAGGTAACATATTCATTTCATGATGTCTCATTAAATTTAGTGTTAAAATATTTGTCCAAGGTTTTCCTTTCCTGAAGTGTGTACACATTTTTTTTGGCAGACACTGTGTAATTCAGCGTTCCTACCTCATTGGAAACCTTCTTGTTTTTAATTCATTGATTTCCTTTTTTCTTGGAGGTAAGCTTCAGAATTTTATCAGAAACTGCTGCTTTGCAGGAAGTCAGGTCTTCTCAGAAAGTCAGGCACCTGAAATAGAGACAGCAAAGAAAATTAAAATTATCTGTACATATAGATTTCGGTTATTTACAGTTTTAAGTGAATGTCCAAACACACTTCTTCTAAAGCATTAATACTTAAAGGGAAATCAGCGATATATGAGCTTCAATACAAAGCAAACACATTATGATAAGAGCACAGCTTCCATTGGGGCTTTGAGCCAAGCAAGAGCCTCCTAAGAGGCCGGTTATTACTAAAAGGCTGATTAACAAAGGGAGAGCAGAAGAAGTCAAGTTCGATGTCTTTGCCTTTAAAGTTTACATTCCTGCTTCCATCTTCACCTAGGCTTCCTCTCTTCAGTCTCACTTAGATCCCCAGAAAATTATTTGACTAAACTTAGTTATTCATAAAATAAGCATCTGAACTTGCTGAAGGATATTTCAGGCACTATTAATGGCTTTTCAAGCTTTGTCAAAAACAGAACGTGTGTGTGTGTGTGTGTGTGTGTGTTTAGCTCTTTTTGTGATGGGCTGGTGTAGAATGAAGAAATTTGTTGACTACTATCCAGTGATTTTGAAGATGGATATTAGGTTAAAAGGAAGCGAATGACGCAATAAAATCCTGAGGCTGTGATTCCACAGCAATAATAGCAGTGTCCTCAGTGACTGAAGAAACCGTCTCCGCTAATTATAGCCCCACCTGTTCCAGCCCATCTGCTCCTGAGCTCCGGCCCATCATTACTGCAGCGCAGTGACATTTGCTCTTCTTCCTTCCTCCCTGGCCTGTTCTCTATAAATCCTCCTTTCAGGGCCGCGCTATCGTCCATCTGTTCGCAAGCGTTAGCGGCTAGGAGGAGCGCCGTATACTGAGCCGTCTCTCATTACCCGCACCACTGGCGCTCCTGGGAGGCGTGCCGGGCTGCTAGGGGGCTAGGAGTGGTTTCTGCTTGGCTTGGGTAGTGCTCTCCCCAGAAACAGAACTTTAAAAAGAATTTGCGTGCCATGTGTCTATCGGTAAGGTAGCCCTAGGAAACACAGGAGTCAAGGAAATGGACCCCAGAGGCCTGGAATGAAGCCGGCGAAGGTGTGCTCCTCAGCAGGCCGTTCCCGTGCCCGACCGCGCATCCTTCGGCAGAGTTCCGTAAGACTCTGGAGAACACACCGTGCCTGACCTTGGCTGTAGAGGTCGAGTAGTGAGAAAGCTGAGGTACTTGGACCCCAAATCACTTCTGCAATTGGTTTAAAGCTACGTCCAGATACGTTAACTCCTGGGCATTTTGGGCTGCTCCCTGGCAGGTAACCGCAGGCGCATCTTGAGTGCATCAGGGTAGCAGGAAATGATGACTGTTGGGAGCTACAGATGGGGCACCGACAACACCCGACTCAATGACAGTGCAGTATTAGCGACTGGCTTTTAACACAAAGGGATAATCTTAAATTTCTGGTTTAATTATTTTCCTTTGAGGTATTCAAGTGATGATGATATACCACTAAACTTTACTAAATCATGTTTAGGGTTCTAATTCCCTAATCTCCTGGCAGACTATCTTTACTTTTCATAGAATCCTAATAAATAAAAGGAAGCAATTACAATTTTATGTTGATTATTCATTCAACATACATTTATTGAACTCCTTATGTATACCCAGGTATAAACTAGATGTCACTATTAGAATCATTATTTTAAGTCAGTCTATTACAAAGTGTGATGGGAAGACACAAGTGGAACTTTAATTCATGTTAGCTCATTAATTTACTCATTAATTTGTAGTAAATGAGGAATATTTACAGGTGTTCCTGTAGAAGGCAATACTGAACTTGGACACGTCAAGGCAAGGGAGGTGAACTTTTGAGGCAGTGAGGAGAAAAATTTACAATGACAAGAAAAAGCACGTTATGCACAAAACAAAAGGAGTGCCATACATAATTGGCATAGTGTTGAGAGGGGTGTAAAAACCAAAGATAAGTGACAAGATGGTGCACACGAGCCAAAGAATGAATGGGTCGTGCGTGTGCGGTGACAGTATGAGAAAGAACCCAAAGGAGGGGGCTACCCACAGACAAAGTATTTAGTCTCGCAGCGTTATATTACATGAGAACCATAACATTCTTCCCTTGGCCCCCCAAAGACTCATGCACATCCCTCTGTGCAACAGACATTTAGCCCATCTCTAAGAGTTGCCAAAGTCCTAACAGTTTCAGCACTGCTGAAAAGTCCAAGTCCCAAGTCTCCTCTGAAATGTAACGCAACCCTTAGCTGCAAAGCTGCTGTACAGATGCAAAGTTGAACACTTCTAACATCCAATGGCACAAGATACACATTTTTATTCCAAAAGCTACAAATGGGAGTATAAAGGCTTGGAACCAAATGAACTACAAAACCCAGCAAGGCAAACATTAGGTCCTGTAGTTCCTTTTGCAGCATCTGAGGTGATGAGCAGCACATTGTGAGCTCCAAAGGGCTTGGCAGGCTCCCGTCTTTCGGCACTTCCAGTGGCTATGACTCCCAGGGCTTCTCTCCTGTGCGCACTTTGCTCTCTCCTCGCAGGTTTCCTCAGGTAATCAACATTGCTGGCTTTTCCAAACTTCTGGGGTCTCCACCCCATCTTTGGATTTACCCTCACGGTCTCACACACTGCCCTCTCAGGGCCGCACTGCCTGGCTTCTCAGGCCTTCTGAAATCAAGGTGGAAGCCTTCTTAACCCCATAACCCTTGCATTTTGCATGTGCTTAAAAGCAGAGCCACATGGATGACGCCAAGGTCTACTTCCAGCTGGAGCAGGAGCCAGGCTGTCTTTTCTCTTGGCTGTAGAGGTCGAGCTCCTGGATCACCAGGCACTCTGAATCCGTTCTGAGGAACAAATTTTCTATGCTGTAGCCATTCTAGAAGATGGTGCGTCCACTGCCATTCTGGAACATGGTGCCCTGTGGCTTTCTCCTCAAAGCAAAGTCTTTCATTTTTGAAGTTTTGAGGCTGCAAAGGGCTGAGACCTGCTGTTGCTTGTGTTGCCTTTGCGCCATCTTTTCTATTGTCCTCTTCCTTCTCATTAATCAAGATCCCCTCAGCTTTACCTTTGCGGTCCACAGCTTTACTGGAGCTTCTTTTCTGGCCAAACTCACAACATTTTAAACCATCCTTCTGGCTCTTTGCTCTTCATTCTCAATATAGATCCAGCTAAAAGCTCCCAACAGTAGCCCTGCCACCACCTCAACATGTAACTGCTTTGAAATTTCCTCTGCTAGATTAGTTCATCTGGTCATGGGTAAAATGCAGACAAACTTTCCGCTGAGCCATAACACACATCGTCTGGAGTCCTAGAGCCAGTGCAGTCCTTCTTCCCACCGGAGACCTCCCAAGCCTGGTCTTTACCGGCAGGATTGCTACCAGCCTTCTAGCCATCTGAGCTCTGAACAGAATCTCCCATACAGAATAGCCTAAGGCGTCCCAGTGCTGTGCCTTTCAGGTAACAGCTTCCCTGAAGCTTTCCAAACTCTTTCCATAAGGCATTATCAAAGGCTCTTGAACCACACAGTCATGTATAGTCACAGCAAAGACGCTAATTTCTGGTACCAAATTCTGTGTTGCTTACTTTTCTTTCATTGCTAAGATAAAATACCTGCCACCCAAAGCTAAGGAAGGAAAGGTTTATTTAGCTCTCAGTGGGTGGAGGTTTCAGTCCCTAATCAGCTGGCCCCAGGCTGGTGGCATTGCTGCAGGGCAACACTTCATGGCAGTGGAAGAAAGCAAAATCAACAACAAAACCCTTGGGGCAGCGAGCCTCTGCCCCTCCCTTATGCGACATGCAGGCCACCTTCCCTCGGTCAGCTGTAGCACACCATCTCCCTGCCCTCCTCTTGTAGGGCTGAGGATGTTTACCTAGGGCAGACCCTGGCCCCTGCTTAATTGCTTAGTTAAACATCTAAATTTCTCAAATTGACACAATGAATCAATCATCACAACACCCTGGGGTGTGAAAAGATGCCCTAGGGCATGTCCTCTCACCCTAGGATGTGGAACTGCTGACTCACTTAGCCAAGCTTCTGAACTTCTCAAACTGACACAGTATATCAACCCTTACAGCTAGTTCGGGGATTAATGAGTAATATTTAACTGCGTGCTAATTCTGGACCCTCCTTTATCTTGTTATGTGTTCAGCCATAAAGTTCCCTTATGCTGAGATGCAGCCTAAGGGCCACCCTGGGCAGGGATGTGCAGCCTTCCATGGGCTCCGCTGATGACCACTGCAGCACCAGTCGGACGTGAACTCGCATGGACTCAGTGCAAGCAGGTGTGAGGGAAGTTCACCTCGACCTTTGGCCTTGATGTCATCTGCACAAGGACAGTGGGGCCTCTCATAAACCTTGTTGCCTCCAAGTAGGAAGAGGTCCTAATCCTCAGAATCATTGTCTGACACAACAGGAACGGGAAGTGAAGTGTCCCTTATGTTATTTACACCACTTCATTCCACCCTGTTGCAGATACATATGGGTTAGAGAGTCTGTTCCCACTGGCACCGGGCATGGGGGAAAAGCGGAGGGCCTGCTATCTCCAACTTTGAACATATTTTTACTGACATTAAGTATAGGTGGAAGTTAGGCTCTTGAATGGCCCCAGGACTGTGTGTGAGGAGCCCATATTAACTAGCCCTGTTTGGCGCTACTTCCTGAAGTGCTTTTCCTCATTGTGGGGAGGAGTATTGTCAGAATCTTAGTTGTGGAAAGATCCTAGAGAAAAGGGGCTCTTTCATCTTATCAGAACAGAAGTATGGACATATGCTTAGGTTGAAAGGTGCTTCTAACCATAAATTTAAGTTTGATGATATACACAATGCCCTTTAGAAATTATCATGCTATATAACATGGCTTCCCAATAGCTAAAATGTTAAAATTTCATTTTCATAATTTTAAAAGTTCAATGATTTGGGGGGCATAAAATGTATAGATAAGTAAGGGAACAAGACTAGCATGATCTGTGTGCTAATGGGTTATAATTGGAGCTATAGTTATCAACTCATGCTTAGATTAATACAGACACATATGGCCATACATGTAAATATTTGTATCTATGTGTACCTAAGGGCAGTTTCTCAGTCAGTTGTGAAGACCTAATAGAAGTGACACGCCAGTAGCAGTGAGAAGACCTTGAATCCAGACATTGGTGTCTAATACCATTTTTCAATGAAAAAAAGTACAAGTCCTTGGAGAAATGGCCAATCCTAGACCCAGGACTGGAAATATAAAATATAAACCAAGACATCTTGTGATATAAGATACAAGGAAGTTTTAAGCAATAAAATAAACCCATACCGATGTCATGTCAAAACAGCACAGGAGTCAACTGCCAGTGTTCAGTGGCCAAGCTGGACCAAGTTAGCAGAATAAAGTGGTATTTGATTATAACCCAATGTATTTGTTCACCGATATGAACAAAATATTGGGTTAAAAAGCATAAGTGAGGGAGTAGACATATTTTCAGAGCAGAAGAATTCCAAATAGTCCATGCAACTACTCCACTCTAGGAGGGGACATAACTCCCCACTCCTTAGTTGTGGGCTATGCATAATTGTACCTTTCCAATGAATATGGTATGATTAGGAGAAAAAAAGGGTAACTCTGACAACCACTGCTCAGGCAAGTTACCAAGTTCAACATGAATAGTCACATCATGTTGACAGCATTTACCCTTGATGTGATGTGACAAAATGGCCTTTCCCCTCCACAGTCTTCCATCTTAAAGCATGACCCCATCCTGTGAGAAAAGCATCAGACAAATTATAGAAGTGGGCCAGCCTGCAAAATACTTCATCATTATTATGAAGATTTATCAAGATCTTCAAAAGCATCTTAACCAAGAGAAACCTAAGGAAAACTGACTATAGTCCTAGAAAACACACACACACACACACACACACACACACGCACGCGCACACACGCACACACACGCACATGCACACACACGCACACACACACACATTCACACAGGCAAAGTGAAGGAACTATGACTACAATAACACTATGTAAGTATCTGTGTATTAACTGTAAAAAACGTAGCTTGCTAAACTGTTAATAAGTAGAATGAGCCTAGAATATATAGGAAATCTCTACTTTCATGTTGCTTTTACTATAAATAACTACTTTAAGAATAAATCATTGAGAATTCAAATATTTTATTTTATGATTTGTATATTCATATTCCCTAATACAAATGTAAATTTCCTTTATCTCAATGACATTGTTTTGGAAGAGAAAACTAAATACAGTAGGTCAGTGCCTCCAATAAGCAATAATTCTTAGTATCATTTTTCTAGAAGAAGCTACTAAATAAATCTAAATAGTGTTTAAATGCTGAATTTCTATTATGAGTTTACTTTTTACACGATTCATGTGTGTTGTAGGCGTGATTCCCTTTCAGAGGTCAGAGATTATCATAAATATTAATTATAGGCAAATGTCTAATGATGAAATATTAATGTTTGCTGCTATAATAATCTTGGTAAATATTTTATATTTTCAAAATTACATATTGTTATTTCAGTCTAGAAAGGGTTCACTTTTATACATTTTCTGTGTGTCTTTTCCCTACAATAAACTTCACAACAAAGTGCTACTGTAGAATATACCATCACAAATTCAAGCTGGAGGTTCCCATGGCTGGCATTCTATTTTTTGTTTTGTTTTGTTTTGTTTTTTGCGGTACTGGGGATCGAACTCAGGACCCTGCGCTTGCTAGGCAAGCGCTTATTCCACTGAGCTATATCCCCAGCCCCATGGCTGGCATTCTAGTGACAATGGTATATGTGTTACTTTTAAAAATCCTTTCTATGGCGAAATCTCATCTCCACGGTGGAAATCTTTAACACAGAAGGAGGCTAACACCATCTCTGTAACACACGGTCTTGTAGCTCGAGTTAGGGAACATCCGACGCAGAGCGCCGACAGCAAGTACAAAGGCCATTGCTTTTTGCACCTCGTTTCCTACACCCAGTCACCCACTTTCTGACCCTTTATCGGCCAACAAGTAAAATTCAATGTTCTACCCTCATTATGGCTAATTCCACATTATCTTTATGGGAACAAACATGATAATCATCAGAGAATTCTGTTTTTGACTTTTAGAAATAATTAATATAAAGTATCGAGCACACGCTTGTAATTTTCAAGGCAGAGCGCCTCTTGCTGGGCTGTTCTGGGGGCACACGCGCAACGTGGCCCTCGCTTCCTCACAGTGCTCCCTCATGTCTTAGTGTGTCATGTTCGTCCGCCTTCTCAGAAGTAGCACGGAAATAACTCGTTCCTGTATGTGTTTATTTATATGCTTACTTATGCAATAAATACATATTTATTGAGTACCCACACCAGGCAAACACAAAAGCAGAAAATCTGACTTGCATTGGAAAATGATGAGCTTAATTAAGTTGGTAACAGGTGTTACTCAATTTATGAAAACTCACAATCCCTTACGGGATTCGCAGACTTAGGAAACACCAGATCATAAACAATACTAAAAAGAAGTAGTCAAGTTAGCTCTCCATTGTCTGTTTTGTACCCAGGTCCGTAAAGAAATTCTATTCATATTATAATGCACAATGGTCAAAACAACCATAATCATTAATGTGTAATTTACAGATGCTGATAATAGGTCTAAGAGATATTATGTCACTTACCTAGAGAAATATGGACCAGAAATCACAGAACTGGAGTTAGGTAGAACCTTGGACTTTACAG
This sequence comes from Dinomys branickii, assembly GCA_004027595.1. Classification (NCBI taxonomy): domain Eukaryota; kingdom Metazoa; phylum Chordata; class Mammalia; order Rodentia; family Dinomyidae; genus Dinomys; species Dinomys branickii. The sequence continues at coordinate 132,763 of PVLD010001497.1, forward strand.
TGGCAGTCTGGGCTACTATTAAAGTAAGTGACTGTGTGTGTGTGTGTGTGTGTGTGTGTGTGTGTAGAGAGAGAGAGAGACAGAGACAGAGAGACAGAGAAAGAGACAGAAACAGAGAAACTTTAGTAGAGAACTGAGAAATGGAGAGAATACTGGCAAGCATCCACTAACCAATAATCAGGAGCTCCTATTTATGCAAATAACTGTTCAACATTTGGTTGTATATTAAGAATTTCTCATTGTTAAACTAAGAAATCAAAAGCCTTATAAAATGAGTGTAAATTTTATACTTACATACATCCTCATAATAAAAGCCCAAACCATAACGTCATTACTAGAGAGTCTTAACATATTGGGTATGTTCATGGCATCATAGCTTCACAGTATGGGTAATAGGAGATTTAAGAAATAGACCGACGTCATCTACAGACTCAACTGTTACGATTTCTGCAAAGGGAAAGACAGATGAATAAATATGACAATAGGAGAAAAGAGTGGCTACTAATTATAGGAAGTAGTTCGCTTAATCTCCAACCCAGGGAGGGTGCAGCCGACGACAGAGAGAGAGAGAGAAGGGAGGGAGGAGGGGATGAGGAAGGAAGGGTGATGGGAGGGAGGAGAGGAGGATGAGAAATAAAGGAAGGAAGGAAGGAGGGAGGGAGGGAGGGAGGGAGGGAGGAAGAAAAAGAAAGAAAGGAAAAGAAAGAGAAAGAGAAAGAAAGGAAGGAAAGAAGAGAAAATTTGAATTTTAGAATGATTTTTAAAAATACCTAGGTGAGCATATAGTTTTTTCCGCATATAACCTGTAAGTTTGAATTATCAAATATATCAACTCTCCGATACTAGAACTGTTTACTTATCAAAAAGTATGAGATGTCATATGACAGTATAATCAGAAAGTTTTTAAAAAGCAAATAGGAAACCTCTTTCGACACTCATACAAAATTATCAAAGTCATATTGCAAATATTTTGAAACAGAGAAAAACTGTTACAGAGCTTTATGTTATTTTAGTTCAATTTTTAATAAATACTCATATTTACATAGCTGTGACAAGGTAGAAAATTTTGAAATCAACTTTCTTTTTTAAGCATTATTCTGTTTTGCTGTCTAGTTTTGCAATTACAGTTTTAATATCTGTGTAACATGCTACTAAGTAGATATAATTTGCTTTGATAAGTCACTTCACTATTGTTGAAAAGACATTTTCACTTTTTGCTACATAAAAATACAGGGTGAGTACCTTCATTTATATAATAATTTTCTATATAAATTATTTATTAGATAGGTTTCCAAGAATTAAGGTGAATGCATAAAAGCTATGTATATTTTTAAAAATCTTACTAGAGACATTGCTAAATTACTTTGCAAGTGAATCAAACCAAATTAAATTGTAAAGCACTTTGACAAAATAAGGTAATAATTTTTATTTTGATAAATTAATAAACTAGAACCTTATGTTCAGAGAATCTAATCGAGAATTCAGTAACTACTCAGGCTGATTTCACACGCACACACACACACACACAGCACTAATTATATTTTCTTTCAAGTAATTATCTTTCTTACCCTCTTCTGCCCCTTTGTATAACTCATGCCCAGGTAGCTGGAGGAAAAAGTATGTGCCAGGGAAATCGGTAGCCAATAAATGAATGATTACTTACCTCAACTGAGCTTTCAATTGCTGTCAGTTACCAGTAAGCTCTTTCTCATTCCTTTTAAAGGCTTTTTTCATAAACTTTCCCTACTCCTCAAATCTCCCCCTGGCTTCTCTGTTTCCCTCTCAGTTAATGAGTGCTTCAGTTCTCATTATGAGAACAGAAGCCAGTAAATGACTCACTGCAAAAGCCATAACCTATTCGCATCTGCCCCACTTTTTGAATTCAATTCCCTTTTATTGCAAATTAAAGTTAAGAAGGCCGCTTGCATTGCACAGAGCAGGTTTTCCCTTTTCTCCCATCAAGGACTTCCTAGCTCTGTGTCTTCAACTCACCTACTCCCTATGAATTATTCTCATTAAAATTCAAGCTTATTAAAAAGTATCCACACAGCACGAAGGCTTCCCCTCCTCAGGTATCTCCTTTGTCAGATTTACAGTCCAGCTTCCTAACATCATTATCCTTAAGTGTTGTTTCCACTTGCTCACTTCCCATTCGCCCTGTGACGTGCTCCTTCTAGGGGGCTGCTCCGTTCCAGCCCCTCTGCTCTGAAACTCCCTCTCACAGGAAGCTCACCATTGATGGCCACAGACAATGCAACTTTTTTGCTTTCATACTTCCAGGTTCTTTAATTCTTTCAAAAAGAAAAGAAATGGAAAAACTGAAGGAAAATGTTCTTATACTTCTACGCTTTATACTATCTTTTGGTCTCATTTAAAAATATTTTACTAGTTTTATTTATCTTCAGTGGAATATAGAAACCTAGGAAAGACTATCTGCAACATGTTCTCATAACAGTGATTTTGTAGCAGGAGTTAGGATCTCCTTAATTTTTTTCTGTGCACCAGGCACTATTCTAAGTGCTTTGTGCATGTTAATATGTTTATTCTCACAAATTAATAAGTCTTATTATTATGATTTCCATACAACAAATGAGAAAACTGAGATACTAACGGGTTACCTATAATTTACCCAAGGTCACAGGACCAGTAATTGGTGATATCTCTGGCTAAGTTAATGCTAGATTTTTAGAATAGGCAAGTTAAACAATACCTCACAGGTTGCTCTTAAAGTGAATAAAATTTCATTAATTACTCTTTATGAGTGAAATCACCAAGAACCGCAATGAGATGTCTTGTATTGAATACAAACTAAGTCATACATTAGCAAGTGTATATGATTGGTTCTTACTTAGTGAACATGCTTTGTCATATCCTGTTCTTTGAAAGAGAAGTATTCTTGCAGTGTTTCTCGTTTTTTTCTGTTGCTTCTTATTCACTCTTTTATTCAACACCTTTCCTAATCATCTACTTTGCTTTGTAGAAACTGTCAAAGATTCAGAGGTGAAAAGGAGAAAATCCTTGCTCCTAAGGAAGCATCCCAGCTGTAGGGAGAGGTATAGTAAATAAGTAAACAAATTTCATGTACCAAAGTAAATAAAAACTGGACGGCAGGAGCAGGGCCTCTTTCTGAGGAAGCAGTAGTGGGTTCAGAGTGAGACCTAGTGACCAAAGTGAAACAGCTAGGCACAAAGATCTGAAAGGGCACATCCTGAGAGTGCTGCAGCTGAGGGCCTGCAAGGCAAATGCGCTCATCGGCTGGAGGCCTGAGAAGCGCGGGAGGCAGTCACAGCGCATGGTCTCGTAATTCCTGCTAAATATCTTTAGCCTATTTGCAATAGGCGGTCTTTGGGCTATGCAGCAGGCCAATGACGTCATCTCATTTGTGCTTTTTGTTGTTGTTGAGTCTTCTACAAAAAGAAAACGTAGCTGTGCAGCTGTAAAGTGATAATGAATTTTAAAACCACAATGAGCTAAAAAGTAACTAACTCACTAAACATCATGATTAGTCCTAATGAGACTACATCAATATCATTGGTAAACCTGGGATGCTGGTACATATTAGATCAAGGAAATAAAGCGCATTCAAACTTGTATGATTTTTTAAATTCCTCAGACTTCTGGAGGACATAACAGAGATGAATGGAAGGATGAGAACAGGCAAAGAGGCTTGGCAAGCGGCTTCAGTGAAAGGAATCATGAGTTAGGTTGAGATATTTTGCTAATGATGTATTGTGTACATTTTAGAATTGAATGTGATAAAAGCTGCAATGTGTGAGGCACTGAGCTGGGAATGGGAACACAAAAATGATAATTAATGATTAGTTATTCCTAATAGGAGACAATAAAGTGCTAATGCTCAGCAAACATCACCTCACATCTTTTACATCAATGCAGGCTGCAACCCTGAACCCATTTTTCCAGATCAGAAATCTGATGCTTTTGGAGGATTTAAGTAATTTCTCCAAGGTTACAAAGCTCATAGAGTTCATGCTTATTTAGACGCAGAAGACCTGACATCAGAGCCCGTTCTCTTAACCATTATGCTCTGCTGACTATAATGACCCTATTTGAGAAGTTCAAAACTATAAACCTATGGATACAACTGCCACAGAGATTTCCAGTTAAAAAACTGACTGCGTGGGAAGGCCCAGCTTTGTGTGACATACACCTGGAGTGCAGAAGACTGTGACACCTTAAGTGTCTGTACTACACAGAGAAGCAGCGGCGAGAAAGAGCAAACCGAGGGTAGTGTGTAGAACAGCGTGAAACTGAAAAGGAAGAAGCAACATTTAGTATGCTTGTCTTCTTACCTACTAAACGATCTAGTTCACAATAGCACAAAAGCACTGTGTAATGGGCAGCTTGTGGACATATCTAACTCTACCTTGGGTCTTGGCATATGCAGAGTATACACTACAGCAACAGCACCAATATATAGTTAAGTAAACTTCCACTTTTTTTGGCCTTAAAGCAAAATAGTTTTTTAATCTGTATGATTAGGAAATGCCTTCAGACAAAATATTTAAATCCTATAATGGAAGAGGAAAATAATTTTGCAAAATATCTTCAAATCCAACCACAAAAGGTATTTAGTAAGATTTGTACTGATACACCATACCTCACATTTTTTATCTAGGCATTTTTCTGACAAGAGTCATACAGTCCATCAGTTCTCAAAGTGAGAAGGACCCAAACTGATACGTTAGAAAAAGCTTTGCTCTAGAATTAGATTAGTCTGGGTTTTGCCACACAAGCTAAATAGATAATATTCTTAATTTTTTCTGAGCCTATTTCCTATCTATATGCAAATAAAGATAACACTAGGTATCACAAAATAATGTGTTAAATAAATCATGCAAAATTCAATATATCCTTCCAGATTATTAAACCAGACCTAGTAATATGCCCTGATAAGTGATCTATAAATACTCAGCTTCTTTGAGATGGATAACATTTTTCTATGTTCTTCACGGTTTTCCTTGATCTTAACACCAAGTATATAGTTATTTAAAAATTATGACTGTACTCCACCTGCTTTTCCATGATGAATGAGGTCTTATTAGTGAAATTCATCACTTCAGCTATTACTATTTATATGTTTAAAATATTTGACCGTGACATAAATCATTATCCAAAGGAACAGCTGAGCTTGTCTTGGCGAAGATTTTAGTGAGGTAACATTCATCTTAATTAGAATTAGATTTCAAAGATGAGAACAACAATAAAAGTTGTGGAGAAGAGAATTTTTCCTTTTTGTACAAAATGTTATTGTCATTTATTCTGGTGATGGAAAAAGGCAGTATAAAGTTAATCTAATTTATATTTAATGATTGCTTTAAAAGAAAACATCATACATTTAGGATGATAAACAAATGTTTTCCTTAAATAGTAATGCAATTTTGCCAATACTTTTAAAGAATGTACCAGTAGGAAAAACTTTTAGTCTGAAAGTTCCTACGCTGTGCTCTGGGTTTAAAGGCTAATGACTGAAACAAAATGCAATCAGTACTCCAGTGTGGCGAACCTATCCCTAACGTGTACCCTATCTACCCTGAGTTCCGTAGCAACTGTGTTCAGGTTATCGCGGCCCCCAGTTCCTGAGGAAACAACTGAAAGATTGCCCAGTGCAGAGCTCCTGGCTTTCTTCACCAGGACCTGTCTCTTCTCCCTGAACGTCCTGGTCAAATTCAACCATCAGCAGAGGAACGTTTTCATTTCACAGACGGTACTTGATTGTATTCTTAATCAAACCTTAGGACATCTTCACACAGCAGGTGAAAAGATTAAAGAAAAGAATGCCCACAAAGTGCTTAGGGCTCAGTTCCTAACACAGAATGAAGCTAGTTTTTTTTTTTTTTTTTTTTGCGGTACTGGGGATCGAACTCAGGACCCTGCGCTTGCCAGGCAAGCGCTTATTCCACTGAGCTATATCCCCAGCCCAGAATGAAGCTAGTGACCTGCAGTGTTCTCATATCATTTAGAATTGTACGTGTCAGTGCACAGGCTGCTCAGTGTTGTGGATTCAGCTATGTTCTTTGGCCTCCACAAAGGCAAAGGAAATGCATGAGCACCGATTATTTTCAGTAACTGGAATTGCTGGACACAGAATTACTGAGGCACAAGGCTGCAGCAGTCCGGGGCCTGAACTGCATGTCTGCCCCTTCCTCAGGCCTCCTCACACCTCAATTTTCTGGTAGGTGAAGATAAAAGCGGTTGCAGGGCAGCTGTATGGATGAGTGTCAGAAAAATACCCTTTGGAGCCAGGAGACTCGTTCATCACCTGATTTACTGTGAAATACTTGGTAATTTGGTCTTATTTTGAGAACCTAACAATTGCTTCATATTTCTTTACTTCAAACAGACAACTGTATGCATTGTTTTACATGGAATTTCAGGTCTTTATTCATATGAAACCAATCACAGCCTATTGTTGATACAAGTAACCCAAAGACATAGTTCTGGGCTGGGGATATAGCTTAGTGGCACAAGCACCTGCCTGGCAGGTGCAAGGTCCTGAGTTCAACTCCCAGTACCCCCCAAAAAAAAAAACCCCAAAACAAAAATGATACAGTTCTTCCTGAAATGCAAAGCATTGTCTTGAAACAGGAAAAGGCAGCATTTTAATGTGGTCAAGATTTAGGTCAAAACTATGTGCTTCCACGATGAAGTCTCCACTTGCGTAAGGTCAGCTGTGACTAGAGGCTCTCTGTGACTGGCATGAATACCTGACGGATACCTGCAGCCCACGACCTCAGTCACCTGACAGAGGCTTGAGGAAGACTGAGAAAACACGAGTAAACTTCTCCAGCACCTGTCAGCTTTTAGTCCTTCAGCTTTCCTTTCTCTTTTTCCTTCTTTCTTTACTTACCTACGGTGCTACTTTGGGTTGCTTTATATATTACAGCTTTCCTAAAGCTGAGGTATTAAAATTTCTCTGGTTTAATATCCCATTGTCTGCTTTAATAAGCTCAACGCATGACTTCTAATTATTAGTTACGATAATTGTTACTACATTCATTCTTTGATTTTCCTCTGATTTCAACAAATATTATCTGACTCTAAAGTTCATGAGATGCTTTGTGAATGTGGTGGAGGTTGGGAGGAAAACAAACATGACTATAATAATGTATTCACATATGAAATTAGCAGAGGCTTTGGCAGTAGCAAAAGTACTGGAATTAGAATCAGTTAATTAGGAGTCAGAAAAGTTTTGTCATGTGTTGCCATTAATTGGCCAACTAAAGTAATCAGGCTCAAAAACAGTAGAAAGCAGGGGTGGCAAGTCTCCTGTCCCTGCCAGATTCTGCCTATTAGGGTAATTGTCTGCTAGTTTATGAAACAGTGAAGGGTTAGTATTCGAATGTGAATGTTGTCAGTATAGGCTATGCGGTGACCCCTACCCCAGTAATATAGTTTCATAAGTTTAAATTTCACATTAAAAACTACTTAAGAGAAATATAAAATTCCTACAAAGTAAAACACGATTTTAACCTTAAAATTAAAAAGCTCACTGACTATGTCTTGGCACACTTCCTTTCACTCTAGAATAGGGTGCAGCGAGCCTCTTTTTAAAAGACCTGCTCTCCTGTAGAGAAAGGCTGTATTCATATTCATGCCCTCAGGGAAGTCAAGAAGCCAACTTGAATGCTTTAGTCCTCATTTATTAACAAAGAACAGGCATCTGATTAAAAACTCACACTTCTGTTAAATTAATTGTAAACCATGAAACACCAGAAAATTCATTTTGCATGATGATTGATTGATAACTACATACTAAGTATGTGTAAGTAACAGAAAATCTTCCTTTACGGCCTGATCACGCTAAAAGAACAAAATGAATCTATATTCAAGAACTACTTTGAAAAGTAATGTTCTTTTGGTTACTGAATAAATTTAATAGTAAGATCAGTTTGTTTTGATTTATATAAACACAAAACATAGAATTAAGGTTTAGGTTCTTTTTTAACTTTTTCATTTTAACTTGTTATGTGAGACAATTCTGCTTTCTTTTGTTTTTGCTCAATTACTGCAAAAATTCTTGACTGAAACATTACTTGTTTATATTCATTCGGAACAAACTCCTTGCATATCAGTGCCTTAAAGAAAAACTACAGCGATGTGCTTGGCAGACATTTCATGGCGGTCACCGCTATTGCCATCCTAGGTGTGATCTTGTTAGCTATACAGTGATGCTGAAGTTCATGGTTCCCTCTCAGATCACTAACACTGCTAGTGCATTTAAATGTCTTCTCTTGGACAACAAAATGGTTTCTGTGTACAGACACAGGGACACACACACACACACACACACACACACACACACACACACGGGTTCTTTTGACAACCCCTGTGATTTTGTAACTGCATCTTGAAAGTTCCCCGCCATTGACCAACACAAAGGCACTTCGGCCACCTTTTTTCTTCTGTCAGAGCTTTGGGTTGAGAAAAGAGGGAGTATTTCAGTGTTCTCTTTGCTTTCTATCTAGGACCTAATAAGTAATTATTTTTAATTTTATCTTCTGATATGTTGAGCCTTTTATACAATTCTTTCCTTCAGTTATATGGCTCATAGGACTAGTCTTCTAATTGTTGAAACAGAAAAGCTCTAATACCTGAAAGTGTCTTCGTACCTACTGACTGATGCTTGCTAGACTCTTACCCCTTTTCTGAGAGCCTCATTCTTTTATTTTTTTAAAGCTTCCTTCCCACTGATATGTAGATTATCTCTTCTTTAAGACCTTCACCACGGCCACCTCAAACCCAAGCATGTTTGGTGATGTGGAGGAGGAGGACCTGAGAGCCCGAGGTTTCTGCGGCAGGTATTTGGGAACAGAGAGGACACAGCAGTTCCAAGATCCGAAGGGGAAAAAACCGAGAGTGGAATTTGATGAAACTTAAGCAAACATTAAAGTGTTGCTCAAGGTCTTCTGTCATGATAAAAGAAAAGAATGAAGGTGGGTATTTCTGTGCAATAGTTTGCCTGAAAAGATAACTTGGGAGTGCTTTGTGCTCACTGAATGTTACAGAATGCATAATGCAATTCAAATAGTGCGATGCACAAGGATTTTTATGGTGCACTGTCTTTTAGCCTGACTGCTGTGACTACCAGAAGCTGGACTGTACAAATCTGGTTCATCCTTTTTTAAACCTCACATTTCTCAAATTTAAATTTTTTAAATCAGCTTTTTAAAAAGACTCAAAATGACTGTAAAGTTATTCACTGCAGTCAGGCATAATGGCAACACCTTTAATCCTGGCACTCTGGAACAGCACTACAAGAGGATTACAAGTTCCAGGCCAGCCTTGAGAATTTAGTGAAATTCTTTCTCAAAACAAAAAATAAAAACGAGCTGGGGATGTATCTCAATGTGAAGGCCCTGGGTTTAATCCCCACCACTGAAACAAAAATCATAGAAATGAATGTAATATGTACTATTCTAGTACCTTATGTCTTAAGTTACCCGCTCATTGCTGAGACAAAATACCTCACACCCAAAGTCAAAGAGGGGGGTTTACTTCAGCTCACAGTCTGCAGACGTTTCAGTCCATAGTTGGCTGGTTCCAAATCAGGGAAGCATGGCAGAGGGCATCGCAGAATAGAAGCAGTCCCAGGCTGAGCAGGCAGGAATCTGTGAGCAGCAAACAACCGTCTTTTCTGTCCCAGTATATTCCGTTCAGGCTACAGGTTGGTGCCACCCACAGCCAGGGTGGGCCTTCCATTATCCATGCCCAGAACTACACTGAACCACTTTAGTTATTGTATAACTTAAGGGCAGTATTATACATCCTAGATCCAGCTACATCTAAAAAAAAAAAAAACTATGACATGAGGCTTTGGGGGAACATCTATATACAAGCCATAACATTCCACCCTGACCCCCTAAAGAATCATGTTCCTGTACGCAAAGGCACTTAGTCCATCTCTGAGTTGCCAACTGCTCACAGTTTCAGCATTGCTGAACAGGCCAAAGTCTTCTCTCAGATTTGAGGCAAACTCTTAGTTGTCAGCCCTTGTACAAAAGAAGAGAAAGTAAAAGTACTTCCAATGCATTTTGGCACAATATAAACATTCCCATCCTGAAAGGTACAAATAAAGGGACAGATAGGAATAGGACCAAAGCAAGTCCAAACTCCATAGGGTGAACACGAAACCCACAGTTTCTTGTCCAGCACCCAGTGCATCTGTGGCAAGGTATGTTCTCTAGAGAGCTTGTGTGGATCCGCCCCTATGATGCTGCCAGTGGTTGTAGCTCCCATGACTTCTCTCTTGTAGTCAGGCTTGCTCACTCCTTGGAACTTTCCTCAGATGATCCACGTTTCTGGCTTTTCCAACATTCTGGGGTTACCACTGGACCTTTGGCTTCACACTCACAGCTTCACATACTGCCCTCTCAGCGGCACACTGCCTGGTCTCATAGGCCTTCTGAAATCTGGGTGGAAGCCTTCCTGACCCCACACTTCTTACATTATTTATGTAAATAAAAACACCACCATGCGGATGACACTAAAGTCTGCCACCAGCTAGAGCTAGAGCAATAGCCAGACTTCCTTCAGTTTTGGCTACAGGGGTCCATTCCCTGGATTGCTAAGTAGTATGAACCCAAACCAGGGTGACAACTTCCATAGGCAGCCGCTGTTCTAGAACATGGTGCTCATAGGCTCTCAAAGGTCTTCCACCTTTGTAATTCTGAGGCTTTAAAGGGTGGAGTTCTGCTGGTTCTTGTGATGCCCTCAGGCCACCTTTTCTGTTATCCTCTCCTCAACTATTTGGCTTTTTACTGCTTATCTTTTCAGACCAAGTTTTCCTGTTCCATCTTAGCAGGTCACAACTTTTCTGGAGCTTTCTTTCTGGCTACACTCAAAACTTTGAAAATCACTTTGCTAGGTCCTTTGCTCTTGATTTTCCAAAACAGACCTGGCTAAAAGCCCCAAAGTAGCCATGCTATCCCCTCAACTTTAGACTACCTTGAAATTTCTTCTGCAAGATTAATTAGTCTGCTGCCCTCAGTCTCAGTCTCGGGCAACGTCTTTGGATGAGATGAAAAGTGCAGATAAATTTTCTGCCAAATCATAGTATACATGGTCTTGTGTCCAACAGGCAGTGCAGTCTTTGTTCCTAACTGAAACCTCCTGAGACTGGTCTACACTGGCTGTATTTCTATCTGCATTCTAATCTCCTGAGGTCTCACCAGAATCTCTGAAATCAAGCTCGGCTGACAGCATTCCAGGGCTGCTTCTTCAGCCATCATCTCCAAATCTTTCCAATCTCTTTCCACAGGCCTGTTCCAAAAGCTCCTGAACAACATGGCCAGATGGCACCACAGGAAGGGCTCCACTCCAGTGTCAGAGTCTGTCTTAGTTACCTTCTCATTGCTGAGACAAAATATCTGACACCAAGACTTAAAGGAGGAAAGGTTTCTTTCAGCCCACAGTTTGGAAAGCGTTCTGCCCATAGTTAGCCAGCTCCACAGAAGGACAGCATGGGGCATCACAGAGGAGGGACAGGCCATGGCAGAGCAGGCCGGAGGCAATGAGCAGCAAGGAGCCTTCTTTTCTGTCCCTTTCTGTTCCATTAGGCTACAGCCTATTGGTTGGTACCATCTACAACCAGGGTAAGTCTTCCACTGCCCAACCCAGAACTATGCTAAGCCGGTTTAGTTAATATATACCCTTATAGCCAGTAGCACACACCCTGGATCCAGCCCTTTCCAGAGCACCCCACCTATGATCACATGACGCACCAGGGGGATAACTAGTTATGAGCCATAGGACATTATGTGCGATTCACTGGCTGTACCTCCTAGGTATCTATGTGTTCTAGAATCTGAAACTTACATTGGGTGTAACTACCATCTGATCCTGGTGTCAACCATCCTTTTAGAAACTTGATGAAATACTATGCTACAAAAATAAGCCTTTGCTTTATGTAGTTGTTTCTCTATGAGTTACTTTTCATCCTGGTAATCTTCTAAGATATCATTTCCTTGAAACCTGGGTAAAACACAAATTCCAAATAATTCTCTATTTTGAGTCGTAACTTTTAAAATTTTAACTAAAAATATAAAGCCTACATGAATGGTTTCTGTAAACTTATCTCTTAATATTTCTTGCTTCTTAGGTCAGCATTTAGTATTTGTGGCTGTCCTCTAATATATAATTTTGTAAAAGCTTTCTCTTTCTTTACTATTCCTGGCAGAAGCAGTATTTGGGTGCTATGAGGAGTGCTTTCCCCACAGCTTCACTGTCAATACCTTAGGGAGACATTCTAAAATCCAGTCACATGCACAGTCCAAAGCCAGGCTGGACATCAACTAATAATGTTAAGATCTGCCTTCTCCCTTTCCTGTAGGTAGAATATGCCCACCAATTTCATTTTGTCCTGAAAATAGAATACACAATATAGGTGGAGCGTATGCTTCTGCTTTTTTGACTCACAATTTTAGACTTCGTGCTTGCAACATCTTCCTAAGTAACCCTTTATTCAACGAATTCCAAGTGTGTTTGCAGCTGGTGGGTTTCCCACAATCCAACAGCAGGAGGCCTCCCCTAAAGCTATGGACTGGTTAAGTTTATAACGTGTTTCTCTGCTCCTTCCCGCCTTGACACTGGATGCTACACAAACAGTTTTAAATAGTCCTCTGGGTTGTTTTAATGATGCAATGGCTTCTTCCAAGATTTGGTTGTTGTTCTTGTCTACATGCTTAAGGACGCCTTTTGGTGATTTTAAAAAAATTCTCAAAGAGAGTAAAATAGATGTCTTAATTTAGCCCTATTCCCAAGATGGTGCAATAAAAATCTAGGTGCTTTGAAATAGAGTGGGTTGGTATAAAGGTCTTTAGCAGGGTACATCTGCCCCTGTATGCTTTCAATGTTCAGGGAGTAAAAATTGCCTTTGGAATATATATTCAGTCCCACAATAAAAGCCAAAAAAGACAGTAATGCAAATTCTCTGCCAGATGCTCAAATATTGAGTAAATAATGATGAAGGTACCTGCTACTTCTAGTATTTACATAAAGTATTCAAACAGCAAGTTCAGTAAAACAGCCAGCTTTATCATGGGAAAAAAAGAATATTGCACAGAGTTGATGGAAATTGATTTAGAAATATTAGATTTGGAAAGGACATTAGAGGTCTCATTTCGTACATGAGGACCGTGAAGCCTAGAATGGTTAAGAGACATAGCCTGAGGGACAGGAGTAGTCAGGGCACGATTCTGTGCCTCCCTACCCAGCACCCTAAGTTTACGCTTTGGCTAGGGTTTGCTGGCTGTTTAGGCATCACATCAAGAGTTCCCATGAAGCAGATTTCTTCCTGCCTGTTTGCAAGGCACTGCCCTTATAAGGACGTAGCATGAGGGCGGCTCACCCTGCCAAGCTCTTCACACGTAGTTTACCTAGTTTTCTCAAAGAGATAGTGTTTTAGCCTTTTGTTAAAAAAATAAAAATGGAAATGAGAGAGATACATGTCTATGTGTGTGTATGGATAATGATATGGCATTCAAATTGAAACAGAGAAATGAAATTATGAGTTTTTGGAAGGCTAATTATTAAATGTGATGATGTAAAACTGAAATTGTAGCTAATGAAATAATTTGTAAAATTCATTCATTTTTTTGTGAGAACTTGCCTTTTATAAATCTCTATAGTTTTAAAGATAATTAATGGGACATAACAGAGATACTATGTACTTTTTGACCTAACTTTATTTATTTATTTATTTATTTATTTATTTATTTTGCAGTACTGGGGATCGAACTCAGGACCCTGCGCTTGCTAGGCAAGCGCTTATGCCACTGAGCTAGATCCCCAGCCCTGACCTAACTTTAATAAATAATCTTTTTTATGTGTCCTAAATTATGTAGACTAGAAGTACCATTGTCCTATCCATCCTGTCATAACTTGTTCAAATTTATAAAGTTCAGAGAATAGTACTGAGGATAAACAAATCCTTTCTTCGCCATCTTTTCACTATGATTTAGTTCAAAGACTTTGCCTTTTCAAGGTTCCAATCATTTTCCACCATTGTTCCCATGAATATTCCTATTCAGTATGCCTGATTCTGTTGCTAAGCAACCTGGCAGTCTTGCTGGAGTATGATGTCTTAGTTACTTCTCTTGTTGCTTAGTCAAAATACCTAACAGCCAAAGCGAAAGGAGAAAAGGTTTATTTCAGCTTATAGTTTGTAGAGGTTTCAGTCCATAACTGGCTGGCTTTAAGGCACGGTGGCATGGCAGAGGGGCATCACAGAGGACAAACAGTTCACCGGAAAGCAGGGCAGGCAGAAGGCACCAAAGCAGCAAAGTATCAAGCCGCAGCGTGCAATGACACCGGCACTGTTTCTATCCCTTAAATTCTATCCGGGTTATCTGCCTTTAGAGTGGGTAGCGTTTATCCCCAGGGTGGAGCACCCTTAATCTCACCATCACACAGTGAATCAATCCCAGCATCACATTCCTAATCCCAGCACCACACACTCGAGATGCAGCCACCTCTGAAAAGACCCACCTGTGAGCGCGTGAGGCTCGGTGGGAGTATATCTGCTACAAGCCTTAACAGATGTTGAACAATCGCTTGAACTATGCCTGCACGATATGACCCCTTTAAGAAAATCCTGATACTTGTGTCTAAGGGACCGTACAGTGATTTTTATTTCAACTTATCGCCCTGTAGGCACAGAAAGGACAGAACAGTGTTTTTTCAGAAGAATTGGGCGAATGGCAACAGTATACTGGAAAAGCACTAAACCCTAGCTCCCTCAGAATGCTTTTTTCCCTAGGAAAAGGTACAGTTAGTCGGATGGCAACTCTAGAATTTCAAGGAAATGTGAGGGAAACACATATTGCTTTCATAGAGTAATTACTTTTATTGAGAAAAACCGCTAATCCATTTTACTTTGAAAAATAAGCTCTACTCAGCCCTACATATCTGAATGCTATGTGCTTTCAAATCAAAGCAAGTAATTCATTAAATTCTCTCCAACCTTCTTACTTTGGTGTGCGACATCTTTCCTCAGTGTAGGGACATCCTCCTTCAGACAGTTTAGCCAGATAGGAATACCTATAGCCCAAATATTGCCTGTTCTGATACAGATATGCACATAGGGAGCGCCCATAACTCCCAGGCCTTCAGCATGCAGTGGTAATCAAGAAGAAACAGCATTCTCAATTCACATCCGGAAAAAAGATTTTTCCTTAAGTAATCTTTGTCAGTGATAATAGGATCCAAGAAACAGAGGTATTTCATACTAAAGAATTCCACAGAACATATTAAGTACAAAAGATGAGCCCTGCTAATCTCCGTCTCAATGTCTATTCAACCAGCGGATGGTTCTGCCAGGAGGCAGACAAGACAGTCCTTATGAAGGACCTCACCTTATGCAGTTTTGAAGGCATTCCTAAAGATCACCTGTTTTTTAATATTTTTTCTTATGTCTATCATTTAAAGATGTGTCAAATACTATACAAATTCCATTTATATTTTCAAGATGACCCTCCCTAAGGGTCCTCATCTACTTTAAAAGTTCTCCTTTTTTTCCTTATTCTAAAAATTAAGGTATTACAATTTATGGTGCAGAGGCAAGCTTAACAACCTTTTGACTGGAGTCCATGAAAATACAGGAGAGTGTGCCTGTGGGGTTACAGTAAGTGTTAGTTTACCTAATTATAAGAGTAGAATTTTTAAAAAGTAGAATCTGTAATGCTTCCCTCACAAAAAGGATTAAATTAGATATGCAAACATTACATCTACCTTGCAGTATGTATTAAACACAAGCCCTTTTCCTATCTTCATTTGCTGTCACTTAATTTTCTAGGATTTTCCGGAAAAATTTATAACTTTCAGGAATGCATGTCCCCAGCCATATTCCCTTAAAAATTCCCTTATACCAAACTCAAGACCATGAATTTTCTTGTGACAACCACACCTTGTCCTCACTTCTTATTCCTATCTCATTCTCTGATTTTTCTTAGACTTCAGTGCATTTTAGCAAGCATTAATTAAGTTGCAGTGAGGCAAGAGACATTACTTTACATCCTGGGGTTACAGATGTAAACATGATCTCTGCCCTCAAGAAGTTCATAGTCTACTGTCAAGAATAAGTAACAGATTCGCAGGTTAACAAACTGCAGCCCATCCTGGTGAACTGTGTGAGATTAGAAAACTTGTGCCTCCATAAATGAAGTATCTAAATCAAATCATGGATCGTGGGTATTCAGTGGAGCTTCCCTTCTTCTCAGGATGTTCCCAAAGTCTGCAGTCAGATCTCCAGATATAAATCCTGGGGAACCAGGAATGCCTTTTTCAGGGACCTGGGAGCCATCTTTTTGAAATGTCATCATTAGGAAAGACAGTGTTCTGATTTTCTAGTCTCTATGAAAGGAGAGGAGCCTAATTTGGAAAAGTACCAGTTAGCAAGAAACATGGCCTAATGACATTGACAGGCCTGCCCACCAATGTAGCAACTTTCATCTCCTGTACCTTTGGTTCCTGGGAAGTTAAGTTCAGTATCTTTTTCCACTGTAGTCCTCAATACATTCACTCTGACCTTTTAAAAACTTTGTCCCTAACAGTTCATATGCAAGTTTGGAACAAGAAGGAGAATTTATTTTTCCCTACCATTCTACTTCATGATGTCTAGCGTTGAGTCAACCTTTGTGATTGCTGATGCACCCATCTGTCACTATCTAGATTTGTTTTCACCAAGGCTCTAGGCAACTCTCTTCCTAGCAATAAATGAAGCCTCAAAGGTCAGTATGTCCAGGAGCAGCAGTGCCCATCAAGAACCCCAGCTACCTGGAAGGCTGTCACAGGAGGCTGATATAGAATCTCTAATTTGGGACAAGCCTGGAAACCTTAGTGAGATCTTGTCTCAAAATAAAAAAATAAAAAGAGCTGGGGACTGGATGGTAGAGTACCCTTGGGTTCAAAGTTCATCATCTTCTAACTGTAACTGGAATTATTTTTCCAAAAGTATACTTTGTTTTCCACTTATGATGCACAAAATATGTTTCTGTTTCAAAGAGACTGGGAGGGAGTAGCCTAATGAATTAACTTGTCCCACAGGCTTTACATTTTTCCTTTTGCTGTTTTAGTGATTTCAAGGGTTTGGAATTTTAAGCACACTACTTGGGAGTAAATGATGAACTACTCATGTTCATCATTTACAAGTTACCTGGGAAAGATTCTCCCTGCTAAATGCCCCATGAAGTGTTACATAGAGTCAACTCCAGAAACTAGCATCATAGATAATTTAGACTGAAAAAGTATTTCGGATAATTGGTGGTATTATCAAACCTTCTAAAATTTGATGTAAATTACTAAATCAATCATAAAATACAAAATATTACAAGAATCTACCTAATTAAATTTTCTAAAGATTGCCTAGAAGGTAAGCTTAAATCTGAATTTAGTTTTAAGTTGAATAAAATTATTTCCTCTATCTTGACACCTTTTTTTTCAAAACCACTATATGATGTGTAAAAGCAGATTTTGTCTTTTAATGTGCACATTTGCTTTACTGGATTTTTCTCTTCCAGGAAATTTTTTTTTTTTTTTTTTTTTTTTTTTTTTTTTTTTTTTTGCGGTACTGGGGATCGAACTCAGGACCCTGTGCTTGCTAGGCAAGCGCTTATTCCACTGAGCTATATCCCCAGCCCTTTCCAGGAAATTTTTAGTAATGTAAGTCATGTCATGAAACACATGAAACTTGAGATTTAAAGAAGTATGGTGCAATGACTTTATCTCTTCATGCTACAGAGAAATTATTCTTCAAAATTTCTTGGACATGTTTTTGAAAAGATGCTAGTCATTCTAATCACCAACTCACCCCTTGCTTCTGCACACATAAGCTTATATTGGAAAAAATAAGTGACAACTGAAAGAAACATGTTAATTTTATGTACTAGTTCAAAAATACAATAGAAATGTGGCTTTAATAACAAAATGTGTATCTTTTCTCAAATATAGTAGAAATACATATAACTGTCCTATAGTGTGTATGTTTGTCTATTCAGTGAGCTTTATCACATCTTACAATTATACTTTGCTTGTATCATATATTATGGCTGAAGAATTTTGGTCAGAAACGTATCCTCTACCTCAAAATGCTATCATTGGAAAGTGCAATATTCCTTTGCTATATGATCACTAGGATAAAACTAAGATAGATACTTAGAAAAAGAAGGGATGGATATATATATATATATATGACCGTTATTGCCGGGATTGTCTCTCTCCGGTAGTAACCCATCTTTACAAAGACATTACGATATGTTTCAGGGTTCTTTAATTAAGCCCAAATTTCCTCGCTCCTAAATTCTTTTTTCCCTACAGAATACTTGACAAACATATAGCAATTAGCACCATATAAATTAACTGTATATATCGGCATGTTTTTAACAAGCCCAATTAACCAAACTACCAAGCAGTATGCCCAAATTTAAAACAAACCAGTTTGAGGGGTCGGTGCACAGAACTCCTGCAATCCTTTTAGGTTAATCCTGTAATCTAAATCTAATACACTTAGATTCTAGTCAGTAGCAGTTTTCATTAACTTTATATGATTCAGTAAAATCAGGTCGGGTCTTTATGTTGAGTTTGTTTGACAGGTAACAGCATACTTTAACTGTAACTACATTACAGAAATTATAATAGCAATATAGGCAATATGAAAAAAATACCATTCACAATCCCTTGATTATTTTCAGCTGAAAAGAGAACCTCAACTCCATAATAAAGTTATGAATATGTTGCATCTTCCTGGTAGCAAGCTCTGATCTTTTGAGAAAGAATATTAAACATTATACATTTGTAGTTTAATCCCTCTTAAATTTAAACGTTTTCAGAAACACTATTTTGTGACTATTTTAGAAACTTCAGTTACTACACACTATCTCAGTCTTTGAGATAATTATGAAGGTGTTTGTTGGCATTTTACTTATTCTCAGAGTTTTACAAAATAAATGGACTTGCAGAGGTGCTCTCCTGACCCAAGCAGTGCACATTAAAGTTTCAGAATTAGGGTGCTGGGCAGAGCGTGCGCTCCTCTGCGGGTCACGACACTAACTGCACTTCCACCTTTTATCACAGTCTTAACTGCACTCTGATTAACCTAGAAAACCTTTATCAAGTGATTTACCAATATCTGAAGCCAGAACATTTTTACTATCTGACTTACTTTTTAAATAGTAACAGGTACAGGGTTATTTAAACCAAATTAGTCCAAACACCACACAGTCACCCTCATTCACTTTCTTAATTAGATTTCAAGATTATTAATTATTCAAATTATGACTTTAAATTTAGAAATCCTCAGAGTAGCAACAAACAGGGAGGAATTCTATGGCATGATTTTGCTATATTAATATTTTACATGTTTGAAATACAGGTAGTTCTTAGATAATTCTTATATTTTCCAGTAGAAAGATGTTCCTTTCTTATGTTTCCATGGAGATTTATATGCAAAACTTTAAAAACACCAGTCAATTATTTTTATGTGCTGATTCTGATTGAAAATCTTCACTATAAAAGGTTAGTTTTATGACTAATAGAAGCTCCTCAAAAATTTTTTTAACACATTGGAACAGGCTTTTATACGATACATAATCCACTGTGTTAACTGAATGAATGGACAGGTCTCATTCATATTATTATAATCCCTGGATCTGAGGTTAACATTTTGGTCAAATACTTTTGAAACAGAAATAGAAGCAGTATTTATATTTGATTTCTAACATGACCTTTTGGCAGTAACTAGTTAAAATGACAAGCTGTAGGAAATGACCAACAAAAGACCTGAGATATTTATGGCTTGTATTTAATTGGTTTGGAAGCTGAGTGAAGAGGAATGACTTGTGACGAAGCCTGGAACGCACAGGTTCTATGCTGTCGCAAGCGCATTCACTTTTGGCACATTCATAACAGCCCTGATGTCAATACACATGCCCTTATTTTGAGGTACTAGGATCTGACTGTGTTTCCTCTTTAACGGTGCACTGAAGGTTTGTATATGCACAAAAATGTGATATTTTGGACATGTTGCTGTTTAAGGTAAATTCAGACCCCCTGTTTTTCTCAAGCAGAAAAAAATGCTAGTTAAAATTTTCTCCTTAAATATAATTACTAACAACCTTTTCCTTCTTAACTCTATGGTCCTATACCTAAACTGCTAATTCACACAAATACCAAAGTGTCACCCCTGAAAGAGACTGTCACAGAAGGAGATTTGCCTAAACAAAGCAGTGGTTTGCTAGTGGTTTTCAAAGAAACTATAGTCATGGCTTCAGACTGATCACAGAATTAGCAGAGTTAGTACATAAATTGCTGTAGTAGAAAGAGTCCTGAATTTCTTTCAGTATGCAGAAAGCCACCTTATAAAGAGAACCACATCAGAGCTGGTGGGCTGGACTACATTTTGCGAACTATAGCAAGCCTGAGCTCAAGAAATAATCTTGATCTACACTCAAATAACAATGGAATTAAATGCATAAGTCTAATGGCAAGTTTGGACACTGCAAATACCTGTCAGGATGGCAAATCAGCTTAACAATAAGAAAAACAGGATGAATAGATTATGGCATTTGTAATGAAGAAGTCACAGTGATTTCTACTGATAGTGTCAATGCTCCCACAAGCCTGTTTCTATTGGGTTATACATGGTGTCATAGAACGCCAAAAACACAAAATTGAGTATAAAGTATCAGGAAAACAGCCAGTACACCTCTTGACAAGCACAACTGAGCACTTTTATTGATAATGATTGTCACAATAGAATAATTATTGAACATACAGTTTTATATTCAGGGAAGACAGACTGGCATCATGAGAGCATTTATGTCAGTCATACCTAATTAGTACACAAGGTTGGCAAGCCTACACCATGGTTTCTAACTTCTGATCTGAAGCTTATGCCAGTTTATCAATTTTTCCAGAAAAACTGTTTATTAAACTTAGTGTACAGTATATCAGCCCACACTATATTTGAATTGTTTCAAAAGGAATCTTGTTAGTCAGCCCCACTAAAAAAAATTCAAGTCATTCCATGAGCTCTCTGGCGGTTGCTATGACAATGGTATTTCTATCTCGGCCCACAATCCACGCTTCTCAGCTCTTACCCGCAGTCGGCTGCTTCCGCTTGCTGGGTGCCATCTTCTAAGACCCCAGTTTTCCCCAGCTTTTTTCCCAAAGATGGAGACTGAAAAAATTAGTAGTCATAGGTGCTCAAATAGAAAAATATCACTTCTGTTTTGAGTACTTTACTAGTGTTAATTTCATTTTGTGTATTCTCATCTTTTTAAATAAGAAACGTATTTTAACATGGCTACAACTGCACCAAACATGTCGTTCTGTTTTTCTCCTCCATTGTTTCCACCACTGAAAGCATATGTTATACTTTGGGAGATTAATATTAAAGAATATATGACATTCAGTGGATAGATCTGTATTTAATTTAATCATTTTTCTATTACTAATGTGAATTCATGTTTTCCTTATTACAGACACATTCACAAATAATATTTTTTCTTTTAAATATTATTTATCAGATTCTTTTAATAACAATGGAACAGTTTAGTTCATTTGGCTTGGTATTGAAATGTGAAGAGGTTAGGGTGGGCACGTGCAGCAGTCCATGCCCCATAGTATCTTATCTTATGCCACACTGCATGCTTACTTTGCTTGCCTGACTCCGAAAACATCTGAGTTTTTGATTCTTGGATTACTGAATTGATTCTTGGATTACTGAAGCAAAGATGTGTTTTTAATGGTTCTCAGTAACTCAATCATGTAACTCGTCAAAACCAGTTGCACCTGTATTTAAACAGCACCAATGTTCATTCATCTGAACACTTTTTACATGCTGGCCAGTGGATGCTGGGCAATGACCAGGAGACATAATACAGTGTATTGTAATAGGTCTCTGAATAGGGTGCAAAGAGAATCCATTGAAAAGCCTAAAAAACAGACTTCTTCAAAGTGGATCATGACATAGGGATGGGGTGGCAGGCAGGTGAAATATGTAGGAAGGAGAAAATTCCAGATAGAGAGCACTACCTGTAACGGCATGGAAAATGTAGAACAAAATACAAAATTTAAGTATTTTGGTAACAGAGTATGTGAAAATAAGTGCTGAAAGACACGAGACTATAGACGTAAGCTGGAGTGAGATCATGGAAGTGTTTGGCACAGGTAGATCACAGTACATACGTGCCTGTTTTATAACAACTCAACTGTGATTAAAGCCACTTAATAATTTTTTATTATATATAAGTAACATTATAGCAAGATAACTTTAATAAGCATTGCATCTGAGAGAATCAAATTCTTGGCATAGTCCAGAGCCTTAAAATGGTACAGACACCCGAGAACTTACCAGCTTGTGCAGTGTGACGCCAGCACAGGCCTGTGTGTAGGAGACAGGAAGTGACAAGCTGCAGGGACAGTTTGGAACGGCAGAAATGCCTAGAATGCCAGGTTTAGGTTTTACTTTGGATTTATTCAACAGCAATACTCTAGTGATTTTAGCAGAAATAAAGGCATAATGGAAAGGAGCACCAATTCCCTAAACTAAAGCAAAATTCAGAGTGCCTTTGTCTTAGCATACAAAACAATTTCCAGGAAGGTGGTGTGGGAAAATCTCCCCCATGCAAGGGTTCTCTCATTATGGTTATTACCACCACCATGCCAGGGCTGAGGCCCTCACTCCGATCACCTGGGACTAGGTACTGATAAGATGGAAACAACTCGCCTTATTCCACTTCAGTACAGCTGATATTGCTAACACACCAAAATGATTTATGAAATAGTAAGGTAGAATGGCTGAGAAATGCAGAGAATAGGAAAACTACATAGTGTGGTTTACAGTGACTAGTTTATTTTTTATTAATTAATCTATTTGTTAGTTTTACTGAGGCAAGGTCCAGCTATGCAGGCGAGGCTAGTTTTGAATTCACTGTGACCCAGGCTGGCCTCGAACTTGTGGCAATCCTCCTCCCTCAGCCTCTTGAGTGCTAGGATTCCAGGTGAGTGCCTCCATGCCTGACAAGACTGATTTATTTTCTGTAGTACA
Organism: Dinomys branickii; assembly: GCA_004027595.1. Lineage (NCBI taxonomy): Eukaryota > Metazoa > Chordata > Mammalia > Rodentia > Dinomyidae > Dinomys > Dinomys branickii. The sequence goes on from PVLD010001497.1 coordinate 155,825, forward strand.
CTGACTTCTAGGAGAGACCCCAAGCATCTGTACTGTACAATGTTGTGTATGACACTGTGTGCATTTATACAGACTACATATGAAGGGTGTAAGGGTGATGACCTCTAGTATCAAATGGCAATGAAACTTCTGCAATTACCTGCTAACGTACGCCAAAAGCACAGCATAGGGCTATTCAGCACAAGCAACAGTATGAGCCATTTGAACGACGTGATACAAGTAAATAGCTCTCGGCTGGGGATATAGCTCAGCAGCACAAGTGCCTGCCTGGCAAGCGCAAGGTCCTGAGTTCAATTCCCGGTTCAGAAAAAAAAAAAAAAAAAAAAACAAGTACACAGCTCTGGCTTGCATTGTTGAAGAGTAAATGTTATACATCTGGAACCAGAATTCCTGTCTCGGTGCTCAAGATAGAATTTCCAAGTCCCTCTCTGAAATTACCCTGGAAACGGTGTAAGTATGTAAGCGTGTACGTACTTCTTCCAAAAGGATACGGGACAGTTCAGAGTCATTGTCTCCTTTTAAATCTATGGCACATCTTCAGGTCACCTCTGTGTTGGGTTTCCCTATTCTGAAGGTGGCAGTTCTAGACTCCGAGGCCCTATACACACACATGCAGATGGTGACGGTGCCACCCCAAATGGACACTCCAGTGCTTTGACAAGGTTAAAAGGCGGCTAAAAGGCAGGAGACGAGGCACACAGATTTGAGAGCTGAGATGAAGGTACCAGAATGTAAACAAGGGCGGGATGTATGACAATACAAAAAGACGATCCAAGCAGGAAGAACAGCTTGGAACTTGGCACATGCTGCACTGTTTTTTGTTGAGAGTTTAGACAAAAATTTAAATTGCCACCATTTGGGCAAACAATGAAACCAAACAGTGAGTCAGTGCCTGGGAACAGGACACATCCCAGAAGCAAGGAGGCAGGATGGCGAAGCTGCAGACTTCTGTGTTACCTCCCATCAGTTTGTAGAGCAGACAGGGCTCAGACCCACATCCGTGTTGCTTACCATGTTTACCTTCCAGTCACTTCACACAAGTCCGTCTGGGCCCTGACGATTGTACAATGCCAGATGTGGATGGCAGGTGAGGGTACGCATAGAGGAAGGCTGCAACGAACTGCAGAAATAGTAAGATGGCGTGGCATGTATAAGCAGGAAATGGCTCTGGCCAAACGGGGTGCCCCACGCAGAAAAGACCAGCATTAACACATAGTAAGTGAAAACTAAGGCCGCGCAGCGTGACACACGAAGAATCAGAGAGCGGCACAGACGGAAGGGGCACTCAGCTCTTCTCACGCTCACCAAAGAGAACGCTACACTTCTGCTCGAGATGGTAGCAGATCTGGACAATTCTTAGTTGGAGTTAAGTTGAAAAAGAAAATGTTAAGGACAAATATGCTACACAGTTTACTTGCTAAAAGCACAAAAGTTAGAATTAGTAAAAACCAGTCATAAAAGATGTTTTTTCAATCATTAGTTATTATTTGAACAATTCTTGTTAACGAAAAACACCCCAAAAAACCACGAACCTAAGTCAAAGTTGAGAATGAATTTTGGTTTTCTTCCCCAGATCTTTGAATTGAGGTGCACCCCCAGACCACCACCCTGTATCTTTTTTTTTTTTTTTTTTTTTTTTTGCTACGCTATACCTTATAAAAACTTTTCCTTTTGAGGCAGTGTCTCATTAAGTTGCTCAAGTGGCCTTGGACTTGAATCTCCTGCCTTAGCTTCCTCCTCAGTAGCTGGAGTTACAAGAGTAGCCACCATACCCAATGAGAGGAATGCCTTCTGAATTCAATTCAGTTGGCATTTGGCAATGCATTAAAAAAAGTTCACATGAAAATTAATATACACATTAATTTATAAAATAAAAAACTCAAGATTCCCAAAATAATCAGAAAATTTGAAGTGATCATGTTTAACACAGATGTTATTGTTTAATTAAATAGAAAATAAAACAGTGCAATAGAATACTTTTCTATCAAACTTTTCCGTGTGCGAGCTGTTATTATTAAGGGACCTAGCATCTGCCCTCTTTTCTCTCAAACAGATTAACTTCTTTGAGGAGCATTTAACTTCCTGGTTAAAAGCATGCAGTGATCTTCAAAGTTGAACTTTTCACAGCAAAATTACAGATCTCCAACTTAACTTCACAGTGTGGTCAGCTACCTAAACTATCTGAAGCCCCTGCATCATTATTTGCAAATCATAGATAATACTTTTGAGGGATAGCAGTGGATGGCATAAATAGAGATGCTCAATAAATAAGGCTCCTGAGTTTGAGGGGTGGCAGTAGAGCTTTTCTAAACTTCTTACAGAATTCAGCAATGAACCCATCAGGGCCTGCACTTTCCTCTGTGCACAGTTTTTTTAAAATTACTTTTTCAATTTCATTACCTGAGAGTGGATTACATAGAATTTTTATATCTTGTTGATTCAGCTTTGGCAATATCTATGAATCTACCCATTTCTTCTGAATCTTCCATCTTATTAGGGTACAGATTCTCAAAGAAGGTACTTTGATCTTTCGGATTCCTGTAGGACCCATTATGAGTTTGTACTGTTGATTCTTAATTGTAGAGACATCAAGCTTTTATTTCCTTGTTGTGTTACATTTGGCTAGGGGTTTGTCTAATTTATTTAATCTTTCAAAAAACCAACTCAATTCATTCTTTGGATTTTTGTAGTCTCAATTGCATTAATTTCTGCTGTGATCTTTATAATCTCCTTCCTCATATAAGTGTGGGTCTTTTCTTCTTTTGAGATAGGGTCTCACAATGTAGTCCAGGCTAGCCTTGAACTCACTATGTAGCCTAGATTGGCTGCAAACTTGCAGTGATCCTCCTGCCTCAGCATCCCAAGTGCTGGGACTACAAGAATGTGCCACCACATATGGCAACTCTGGGTTTAAATTGCTCTTCTTTTTCTAGAGCCTTGAGCTTTAATATTAAGTTACTTACTGGTGCTCATGATGTTTTTCTGATGTAGGAATTCACTGCTATAAATTTCCCTCATAGGACTGTTCTCATTGTATCCCATAAATTCTGGTATGCAGCACTGACATTATCATTTAATTGCTGAAAATGTCTAACTTCTTTAATTTCACCTGGGACCCATTGGTTATTCAAGAGTATATTAGTTAATTTCTAGGTGTTTATGTAGTTTCTGTGCTTTCTTTTGGCATTTATTTTCAACTTCATTGCACTATAATTGGTATGCATGGGATACTCTCCATTTCTGCATTTATTTAACCATGCTCTATGAAAGAGCATGTGGTCTACTATGGAGAGTCTCATTAGCTGCTGAGAAGAATATTTATTATGTTGTTGTTTGGTGGGACACTAGACCTCTACCAAATCAATTTGTTCAAATCCATCAGTTCAGCTTGATAGGTCTTTGTTGATTTTTTTTGTCTAGTCTGTCTGTTTCAGACAGTGGACTACTGAGGTCTCCATTAAAATTGTATTACTGTTTATCTGATTTTTTTATATCTACTAGTGTTTTTTTTATTTTTACTTTTTTGGCGGTACCAGGGGTCGAACTCAGGACCCTGCGCTTGCCAGGCAGGCGCTTACTCCACTGAGCTATATTCCCCAGCCCTAGTAATTGTTTTATGTCGTTGGGTGTACTGGTATTTGGTGCATATATATTTATGGTTGTCATCTCTTCCTCTTGGATTGCTCCCTTAACAAGTATTTACTGACCTTTTTTTCTTTTTTGTACCAGGAATTCAACTCAGGGCCTCGCGCTTGCCAGGCAAGTGCTGTGCTGCTGAGCTACATGCCTGGCCCTGTACTGACCTTCTTTGTCTCTTCCAGTAGTCTTAGCTTGAAATCCAATTTGTTGGTTCTTGTTTGTCGATCCATCCTACCAATCTGTCTTTTGATTTGTGAATTGAGACCACCTCATTGGTGGTTATAACTGAAGGGTCTTAGTTCACTCTTGTCGCTGTTATTTCCTAGTCGGCGGCCCCTTTTCCTCCCTGTCTAGCTGCTTGCCATGCTTGGTCGATTCGTTCTGTTGAGACTCCTGGAGCTTCCATCTCCATTGTCTTTTACTCAGAACCTTCTGGAGCACTGGTTTGGTGGTCATGAATTTCTTCAGGCATTCTTTATTGTGGGAGTATCTTATTTGTCCATCAGTTTTGAAAGATAATTTTCCAGGGTACATCAGTCTGGGTTGGAGGCTGTTTTCTCTTAGAGTTTGAAATATTTCCGTCTAAGCTCTCCTTGACTTTAGGGTTTGTGTTGAGGAGTACGTTGTGATTCTGGTGTGTTTTCCTTTAGATAATTTGTTTCTATTTTCTAACAGCTTTTTAGATTCTGTTCTTATGTTGAATTTCTGAAATCTTGACTATTGATGCATTGGGTGCCATGGCGTAGGGTTTTTTTTCCTGATCTTAGCTATTCTGAGTTCCATTTGCCATATACAATATGCATACACATATCCATATTATATATATACTTACATATGTATATACAATTAATGTGAGGACTTTCTTAATGTCTACCTTTACATTTGAACCCTCTAGGTAGTAGGCACTTTTGCTTTTGAGGGCTATATAAGTTGTCTGTCATATATTTCTTTTATTGCTTATGGTCCTTTTTTTCTTTAACCCAGGGTTTCACATACACTAGGCAAGCATCCGTCACTGAGCAACATCCCCAACTCCTTTTGAAATCCTTTAAAATTGCAAAAATTTAACAAAAAGAAAACTTTTTAAAAACCCTCAGAGTTATAAAAAAGTACAATATAACAATAATCAGTGGCTGATTTAAGGCACTCTACATGCTGATGAAATGAGAGATGGAAGGCTATGGTGGTGAAAATATGTTTACCACTTGCCTAGAAATCTGAGGAACCACAGCAAGTTGGGTTTGATCATTTATGAGTAAATCAGGGAAGTTTTTATCCATGGGTTCATATTTCTTTTTCTCTGAAACTGGCATTTCCTGAGAAGGGTTCCTGCACTGACACCGAGCCAGGGTTTCCATTTTCACTTCAGATTTTAGCCTCTGACAAAGGAGTAACTCTGCTCAGTCCCTCATGAGGTACTGCTTTCTTTGATATAGCACAAAGATTACTGCGGAATTATTTCTCTTACTCATCCCATTTAGAATTTCATTAACCTCTTCCTCCACATACCCTAGGCTTCATTTAATTTACTTAATTTATACATAATTGATCTCCAAGTCTACCAATATGTGGTGATGCCTTTCATTATTCATTCATTTTATTTCTCTGCACTTTTTAAATCTATCTTTGTTGCTTCTGATTACTCCTATTTAAATGTCCTCTTGTAGCAGCATGCGTAATCCACTCATACACGTGGGAGAAACAGATGAAACACGTTCCAGCCAACGCACCCGCTTCATTCACAAGGCCCAGTTGTGGTTGTCTCAGCTGTATGTAAGATACCTCTGCTGAGATGGGTTGCTTTCACTTCAGCCCATCCAAGGCTTAGCCGTATAGGCTACTGTAATGTCTCTAAATTCTACCTATCTCCCAGGCTCAAACTTTAGAGCAAGTTTTGACAATCATCTACCTCCCCCAAGGAAATAACTTTTAGACCAATTACACGATAAACTCAATACATCACACAGTAAACTCAATATGCACACGCTGCTAATGCCTGATGAGCGAAAGTACAAAAATAAGGTTTTCAAACAGAGTTGGATCTTGATCTACCGTCATATATGCCAAAGATACCTGACAGTTTCATTACTGTGGGTTGTCTAATACAGCAGCAGTTTTTCTTTATTGTAGCATGAACAGAAGCACTGTTACTATACCTTCATATGCTTCAATTCTCCTTCCTTATATGCGATTTATTCTGGTAAATCCTAAACTTTGACTTGGTTGATCGTTAAGCTGGTTACTTTCATAAGTGACCATGCTCTTGACTTTAGCAGTTTAAAGCAATGGAGAATAGCTTACCATGAGGAGAAAAGAATATAACATGAATTGTGGTCCATTTATCCAGCCTTCAATATTTGTCATGTGTCAGGCATTCATGCACAGTGCATTTGATGCCAAATATAGTGAATAGTCCCTGCCTTCAAATGGTCAGTAGTAAAGGCAGGGAATGGAATAAAGAGCGGGTCCAGTAGCCCCCAAGGGCCCTGGGGAGGGAGGGGCACAGAGAGAGCACAGGGTTATTGTGAAATTCTTGACATAGAGCATGGCACCTAATTCAGGTTTTGAAGAAACAGGATGAAATACAACCACAGAAATAAATCTTACTAGGCAGAGGCTATAGCATGATTTAAAGCAAAAAGGCATAAAGAGAAATAGTGATTTGAAAGAACTGTCAATAAAGAAGTATAATATACTATAAGATCCATATTATGCCAGTAGCACTAAAATCTGCACTATATAGTATGATAAATCACTTTTCTTTCTTTTATTGTAGAAGTATTTACTAAGTAGCTTCTATGTGTCAATGATTTTTGAAGGCAGGTTCTTGCAGTGTAAAAGTAATAATGAAAAACAAAGACTGCCATCAATGCATTTGAATTCTATGTTCAGAAGAGACTGAAAATATATTACTTTTTAAGCAGGATCAAATAAGTGGAGAAAAATATATCAGGGATGGTATGGGTGTGTGTGTGTGTGTGTGTGTGTGTGTGTGTGTATGTGTGTGCAAGAAAAAACATGTTCACCTGCACGTGCACATATAAAATTATTTTCTACAAGATGACCAAGGCTACCCTGTTAAGGGCCATCTGACCACTCTTGAGGTCAGTTTTACCCCACTTTTATAATTTGTTCTATGATAACATTCTGTTCACTTGCATGAAAGTGAATTTGTTTTTCAGAGCATTCCCGGAGGATGAAGTTGGAAGCACAACTGTTCTGACGTCACAGACTTCTCTGCACGTGTTGAAAGAATGGCCAGAGACTGGAGTTTAGGTTGCAGAGACAGTGACAGGAGGGGTGCACAGAATCAGAGCTGACAGGTTACAGGGTTCTCTAGACAACTTGTTTTAGACAGGCCCTTCTCCATGGCTCTACCTTTCAGAGCCAGGGAAATGTCTAGCCTCTGGTAGTAGAGAACAGGTATTTGGTAACCTGAGCCAAAGAGTTAAGTTTCAAAATCGAAATTCCTTTAGGAAAGAGATTCTGTAGCTTATTTTTTCTTCCACAGTGGAGCAATAGATGGGTAAACCCAAAGAACTTTCCACCTAGGGAAAATACCATCGCTGTGCAAGACAGAAGGGCTACCACTGTGAAGCTTAGAGGAAACTAAACCCTTGTTCTGGGGGTTTAGAGGAAAAGCAAAGTTGACATAGAGGTGGGATTTTAAAAAAAAGGGTGGTCCAACTCCTGCATAGCTGTCACCAAGATTTGAGACCTACTGGGTCTAGATAGTGACTCTCTCCCACCATACACCTGGTCACTGCACTAGAGAAGAAATTGTGAAGTTAGAGATGCACAGTTATACTCTTTAAGAAACATTTAGATGTGAGGGTTGAGTAAGACTCCAGTATTGGAATAAAGTGTGTGTGTGTTTCCTAGTTACCCAGAGAGGTTATAGATTACATAAAAACATATTTTCTCTCTGCAATGAAGTTGTAGTACATTTGTGATCTTACTTCAGGAGCTTGTTATATAAATATTTGTGCATAAATGTATGTAATATTTGCAAAATCTCATGCCAATGGAAATTCTTACATATGCTTTTCTAAAGTTCAAAAAACTCTGAAACACAACTTCTTGAAGATAATTGAAGGAATAATTTCAATCGTTTCTTCTTTCTTGAATTTTCCCATTTCAAAACTGTGCAGTTCTCACGTCATCTTCAGGCTACTACTAGTATTTGTGCCTTTTTAGGATCCATCATTGAGAAGCAATGACAGCAAGCACAACCAGATTCTCTCCCTGCATTACAGTCCACTTCCTTTCCTCTTACAGAACTTCTTTTCACTATCTCCAGAGTCCTGAATTAAAGAGCAAATTGCTTCCCTGTGTTACTTCAATATGTTTGCATTGTCTCTGAGGCTGATATGCTTATCTCACAAAATACAGTTATATATTTATTGCATTATTTATTGGAGGATTTTCTTGAGCAACTTTTTTATCACTAATTTATAACTAGTAACTAGGTAAGACACAGGCAATAGTTTGACAGTCACTATGTAAACTTCAATAAAGAAATATATACTCCTAATTTTAAATAATAATATGAAAAGTTAAATTACAGCACAGGACTGTGTGTGGTGGCACATACCTGTTATCCCAACACTCAGGAGGCTGAGCCAGAAGGACTGCTGTGAGTTCAAGGCCAGCCTGGACTATATAGTGAGACCCTACCTCAAAAAAAAATACAGCATAGATCTTTACAAAGTTTTGTTTTTTCCTTTTGTTTTATTTTTCATGATAGAGAAGAAAAATTACCATTAGTCTTTGAAGCTGAGAAAGGCTGCAGCAGAGGGAGATTAAATGATTTAACTGTGAATGTGAATTTAAGAAAACTAGACGTGTTCTTTTTCCCTGCAACCCTGGACCAGTCTCTCATGGAGAGAAAGCCTCTCACTGTCCACAGGCTGCTAAGAGCAGTGATTATCTTTCCCACAGCTGGGACTGCAGCAGAGCTAGGTCAGGGGCTGCTGGGACCCTCACACAGCTCTTCCACCCTCCTTTGCTTCCGCAGTCGGCCAAAGTGCACTGCGGCTTGGCAGCAAAGGCATTCCCAGGAACGGGCAGAAAGCCTCAGGCCTACTGAGACTGCCACAGCAGCCGCTCTCTGACAAAGTCCCACAGCCCTGCTTTGCACAGCCCTCAGGTTGGTCCCAATTCATGCTTTAAAGCTTGAGATCAGCTGCTCCTTTCCAGGTCTGGGAGAGAAAGGCAGAGAGAGAAGTGCCCATGAGGGTATGTTAGACAGTAAATTCAAATGGCTTTTCATATTGGGTATTAACTGTGGGTAATTTACAAAGCGTTCCGAGCAACCGCAAATAGAAACATGTAGTGAATTTAAGGTCTCTTTAACAAAAATCAATCTCACATCATGGCAGTTCTCCTATACTCTGGTCTTTCACTTGACAGATCATTTCCTCCTGACGATGAGTAATAACAACCCAACACAAATGCTCTTTATATTTAACGAGCACTTTTTGTCCCACGGTGCTAAAATGCTTGACAAGCAGTCAACATGCACCGCACCGCTTCTTTCCATTCCACGGCAGTACACGGCCTGCACCCACCACCATCACTGCCTTCCGCTCATGATTTCTTGGCAGGGAAATTTTAAGTGCCCCGGCCATGTCTGTACAAGGTCAACGCCAAAGGAGAAAACGTCATTTGTTTGGCTTCCCATAGGGCAGGACTTAGCAAATCACCGGCTGTCTTCTACTGTTACAGCTCAAGGATAGGTAATGGCACTCATCAAGGACAATCCCAAAGAATATTTTTAGGCTTTCTCTGATTGAATTTGATATTTGACAAATAGCCAGCCCAATCTGCATGTAATTATGTATGCATTGATGCTGCTGAACTCCTAGTTATTCCGGGCTATATAGGATTTATACTATGTGAAGAGTGAGAAGCAAAAGCTCACTGCCTTGGGGCCCTCTGAGATGAGCCTATGTCTCACTCCTGTTTGGCTCCCGAGGGACCTGCGCTATATCTGGAGGATATACACGAACGGTAACTATTTCTTGAATGTATCCTGCATGAATGAGTCAATATCCTTCTGGGGTTGAACCCAGTCTGTCATAGAGCAGCAGAACTAATGGAGGCTTAAAAACTGCGAAATTCCAAAAATCTACTGCTACGCTGACTGCTGATAACATGGCCACGTCCTCTGACACCACAGAATACGTGATACTAACATCCACCGACCATGGAAAAGAGAGCATCGGGATTAGAGTTTCAAAATGTTTTTGAGCTGCAATGTAAAAGTAAGAATTGAAAACTAAGACTCTGACCTCAGAGAATTTGCATTGCAGAAGAGACAGAAAACAAAATAAATTGAAAATACATTTTTCGGGTGGGGACACATGTATGGAGAAAAATGTATCAAGAAAGGGATACAGTGTGTGTGTGAGCAAGAACAAATGTGTGCACCTCATGTGCAGGTACAAAATTATTTTTTACAGGATGAGCAAGGCTTTGCTGTTAAGGCACACTGGTTAAGAGCTACAACATCTCTCCCATTTTCTTACAGTAAAACCTGGAACCTTAGAATCAGCAGACAAAGTGTCAATTTTTCACTTAATTTTGGAAAATTTTAATCCAATTTTAGAATTGTCAAATAAATGTGAGAAGCAGATATTAATTTTAATGAATGAAAATATTAATTTTCAAATCACTGCAAGTCAGTTTCTCAAACCATTAATATTACCACTTTATAAGTACGAACATCCCAACATTATTAAACAAGGAAATATAAAGTTGAATAATCATTGTCAAAGAATGTTTAGCTAAATCTAATCAATCAGAATGTTTCCTTCATCACTGGTGAAGCAGCTGTGAGACAAGATTGCATTCCTTCTGCTAAATCTCTAAAAAAACCTCTAAAAGCTACTAAAGGAGAATTAAATTTTGTTTACTTTTTCAGTGATAAATGCCTACTTTAAAAGTTTACTAATATTTGTGGATTTTTAAAATATAGATACAAAAGTTAAATAAGCTACAGGAGTTTAAGGTAGAAAAAATACCTGCAAATAATTTTAAGAAAATAATTATCATTATGAAAATTATTCAAATTGTTTTGTTTCAGACATGAGATCGCTATAGTATTTCCATTGTGGTATGAATAAGTGAAATTGCTTGCTGTCTCTGGTAATATCTGGTAATATTGCTAGGGAGTTCATGTGAAGACATTTCAAAGTAACTTTTTAATAAAATTTTTACGGGTGCTGGTGTTGGACTTCATTATAGCACACAGCATCACCAAGCTTTTCCTTTTCCATCTGAAGCAAATCAATGGGTATGCAACCAGCGAGCAAAGCCCCCATTATTCATATACAGGTTCTAAGTCTGGGGTTCGCAAGCTGTGCGACCACGAGTAACTTATTTAGTCATTTGGGGCCTCACTTGGCCTATCTATAAAACAGGTAATATTAGTAATACCTGTGTCTTAGGAATGTTGTGACAGGGACTCCGTTTGTTTTTCAAGAAACATTTAGGAAAGAATAAACATAGTAAGTGTTCTTTTTCACTTTCTAAACAAATGTTTAGCATTTGGATGTCAATATGTAATGTTCATTAGTATGAATGCCTGATTAGCTACAACAGAGAACAATGCTGTAGTGATTATTTTTCTAGTTTCTCTCTTTTTCTTAACTGAAAATCAGAGTCACTAATACCTTGCATTATCTGTTACAGATAAGCATCCTGAAACCATATTATTATTTCAAGGCAAGTTCTTTACATTTAGAGTGAAGGATGTAAAAATAATAGAAAATAAGCCTCACTTTTACTAATCTCAAATGAGAGATGAACTTGATGTATATAGGAAAACTGCGGAGAATTCTTGTAAAAACAAAAAGAGGAGACTTCGCATACAGCGCGCTTCAAGTTGAGATGACAGCAAATGACTAAGTCCTAAATCAAGGGTCCTTCACTAAAATTTAAAAATATACACGATTTCTTTTTCCTGCCTTCGGGTAGGAGGCAAAAGAATACTTGGTAGGTATCAGACCAGTATTCTAGAAAGCAAGTTATAATGGTAATGTTTTGGAAGCATAAAGAAAACTAAGGCAGGTTCCATAAATGACTTTCTTTAAATGATTTCACACTTAACAGAAGGTTACAAGAAATAGGAGCAAATGATCTGTGAGTTTTAGTTTATGTTTAATTTCTATCATGTTTCACAATGGAACCCAGGGCCTCCCATATTCTAGACAAGTGTTAGACACTCAACCATACCCTCCACCATTCTAATTTTAGTTAATTTTTAAAACGATGGGTTAGATGGTAGTGTAAGGCTTCAAGTAATATTAATGATACCCCAGTGTAGAAAAAAGTACTTATATTAGACTTATTAGACACACTCAATTTGATGTGTTTATAAAACATGGTGTAATCTCATGAATGTCAGCAGTACATCCATGCAAACCGTGCTGGCCCAACTTAGGTGCAGCATCCGTGTCCTAGGTGCTTGTGACTGAAGTAGGATGGGCAGAACATTCAAGAGAAGCAGCTGACAGCCATGAAGATACAAAAACTAGGGTGCACTTGGGAGAAAAGTATTTAATTAAACCTAAAAACCTACTGAACATTTCCATCTTCAGGTTGACGAAAATGATCCATGGAGGCTTTCCTGGCACAGGCCTCAGAGAGACTTTAGAAGAATTTGAAGCCAGGAGCAGAAATAGGCCCATTTCTACTTTACCGTTTTCCTCTGAAACATGTCAGTTTCTGTGGCACAGAGGGAAGCACTGGGCTTCCACAGCATGACACGGGCTTGGGTTCTGGCCCTGTCACCTAGAAACACATCATGACTATGAGCTTCACTTTCCCTGTCTGCAGAACGGGGACAGTTCTTGTGTTACCGTGTTTAGATAACTACTGCGTTCTAAGGAAAGAGCGAACACAAAAATGCTTTCGGAGTTATACGGCGCTGTTAAAAAATATTTACCACTGTTAATCCACGAGGAGGAAAACCTGACCTTTATCCTCCACACTCAGCATTTTCAGGGCCAGCACAGATCTTCTAGGGATCTACTGCAGACATTTGCGTTCCAGCATCTTAGCCACATTTTTGGCAATGTTTCGGTGCTAAAGACATTATAAACACATCCAGACATGTAATTTTCTTCTTAGTCAGTTCTAAAAGTAATACATGTTGGATGAATTTGGTAACACAGAATGAGATCACATCAAATATCTTCTTGATTTAACCATAATAGTTTTAAATTTTTAATTTTTTGAAACATATATATGTAGCCCAGCTATGAATATGTATCACTTATTGTTTAACATTCTACGTTTTTCTTGACATCATATAAAAAGAAACAGTTAACTGGCTGGTTTCTATATCATCACCCGTCATCTCCATCTTACAACACTTGATGAAAGTGAAACGTGATTGGTTATATAAATGAATAAAATCCACTACGAACAATCTAAGTGAATATATTAGACAGGCATATGGTTTTAAAATATCCCTATATTTTCATGTGTTTTTTAACTTCAAACATTTTATGGACTATCTCCAATATCTATATTTAATTAATGACTATGTATAAATTTTATTTAGTATTTTAAAATAAAAAAATTCACTTCAAATCTGATATAAAAGTTCTAGAAAAATTCCTTTTACTTTACTGGGGTGTTGGATATAAGGCATATAAATATAATCACAAAAATCTGAATAATTACTCTAGGTTTGTTGCCCATTTCATATTCTGTTAATACTCAGTATAAGCAATACTGTAGAAAATATGTTGATAGTCACCTGTCAACTGTTTTATTAAGATCACAATTATGTGATATTGTAAATCTGCAGAAATGAAACATTGTATATTTTATTGTCAAAGGTGGCTTCCCAAATGACAAATCATTGTATAACTAATGATCTAAACTATTAGATCATTTTATTAATATTCGTATGTTAGCATATGATGTATACACCAAAATCTCTAAGCCAGAGATATTTGTCTTTAATCTATTATTAGTTATCGTTTTGAGTTTTTATTCATGCTGTAATAACAGTAATCAATATATATTTTAAAAATAATAAATTTTGTAAAATGAATTGATATACAATGGAGTTATTTATATAAGTTTCTTTTTTTGACAACTATTCAACAAACAATATAAGAATTTCCCGATAGTTATACATTTAAAAGCAATTGAGTACCACCTCAGAAGTTAACCAAGTTTCCCAAGGCTTTCGTTGGAGTCAGTGAGTATTAAGCGCTTTCTGTAAGTTAAAGTTGTCCTCTTCCAGGAACCTCCGTACTGTACTGGAGAAAAGAAGACGTGGACGACCACTGTTTGCTGAGGAGACGTGACCACGTGCCTTGGCACCCTGCTTCTGCAACCAATGCCCTCAGGGAGTATCCTCACTGGCACTTCTCAGAGTGAGTGAAGAGTGACCGGACATACGGTATGATTCAACAAGGAAACGAGATACAGATGTAACAGCCAGTTAACTTTTCCCAGGTCATCTGACCAACTGCTGGGAGAGTCAGAAATGGAAGTGCAGCCTAATTCCCACCACCACTAACGGGTCAGAGCCCGGTCACCCGCCTGGAGTAGGCCTGCATTTCAAAGCCTAGTTTAACTTCATGAAGAGAGGTGGGAAAAAGTTTGTAAACATCTGGGAAAACATCTGATAATGAGCTATAGGTATAGACTGCCACTGAGAATAAAAATAATAAAAAATATAAAACGTTTACTTCTACGTATGTCTCAAAAGTTACATTGTTCCCTTTTGTTACCTTCTTCAGTCATCACCACAACCCTATGATTGTTCTTGTTCTGCACGTTAGTCAGTCATCTCGCCAGCACACTGCAGAGGCGGGAGTCGGAGCTCAGTCTCTTTCCCTGAATGCCATGATCTGTCCTAAGTGGGGGCCGAAACACGCACAGTAATAAAGAAACAAACAGAGAAAGGGAAGGGGGAGATGTGGTACTTGGCATACTTTGAAAATAATGTTCAGGGACCGGGGATGTAGCTCAGTGGCACAGCGCCTGCCTAGCAAGTACAGGTCATGCATTCGATTCCTGGTACCAAAACCAGAAAATAATGCTCAGATTATTTTGATTGTTCTTGAAGATAACCACAGGCCGCCTAAGAATATGAAGAAATTATTATTATTATTACTCCTTCTACAGTAAAGCCAGGTAGCACAATGACCACTAGAATTGCATCAATTTTTATTCTTTTGATATATACTATTACCAAATGATAACAGTTTACAGTTACTGAATACTTACCATAGTACAGCATACTAAAAATCTTACTAGAAATATTAACATTTATAAAATACAGCAAATGCTACTGTCTTAGGAAATCATGTTTCTCTTTAACCTGGAGAAAAAGAAATTTCATTTAGTTTCTCTTCTATAGAACAGCAGCCTATTAACTGACAGTGGAGATTCTCAATTGGTACATTTTTATTTATCACAAACCCTTCAAATTGATCTTTACATAATTATAATAAACATAGATGTATAATAAAAAAATTAAGCACATCTGCCCCATTTTATATCTCAGCTATGTAGGGCTGCACAAACTTAAGTCATTTTCCCAAGAATTTCTCAGTCTCTTAGGAGTCAGATGAGAGAGGAATGCGGATGATAATCACCTGCCACAAATTTGTTTTGCAGGTCATACTAACACAACATTTTATCATGGAATCCTTCCTGAACACGCATTATTCCCTACTGAGCACATCTTATAATTGGAAACCCATACACATAATTTTCCTTCTCTAAAATTTTGATACATTACCATAGTTACTCTAAAATTTGCTAGTCTCTAAATATGAATTAGAATTTGGGTGAGTTTAACAGGTTACTGTTAGTGAGCTCATGTCCACCCAGCAAGTCAGATTCAGGATTGTTTCTGCAAGGTTGAATCTTGTAAATGAACAGAAGTACTGTTTTCCATTATATTTCACTTACCAGAGAACCAAAGTATAAGTGATCACAGAAAAAAAATCTAAGAAATGCGGCTAAGAATACACTGAATTCTCTACAGTCCTTCATTCAAAGTATGAAGCCTGTATTAGAAGAAACGCGGCTGATTGTATTTTGCCTATTACCGACAAAAGCAAACACTGACGGTTGTAGCCTGGCACTTGGCCTCACGGCCACCGCAGTGGGTTGTTTGAGAAGTGGCCATGCTGTTTATCTAAGGAAGATCACAATGCTTATTCATTTTGTTTTAAGCCCACTTTTCAAATAGGATCAATCAAGTAGAGGTGAGTAACAGTCAAAGTGTTTATTAATAAGTCTCTTCACCCTTAACCCACCAAATAAAAAGCGTACCTTGAAATACCTTTGTGATGTATGTAGTGTCAGCTGCACCATATAGTGTGCTTATTTCGTTTGAACAAATGTTCTTGCAGCCCTTTATTTTCAAGCAGCTTCTTGTAGTATAAGACACTGCTTCATTCTTGCTCTTTTACTATATTAATGTCTAATTCAAATAAAACATGATGCAATTTCCAGTAAGGGTTCCTCCTCTCAGAGAAATGCAATCAAGATGGGTTGCTTTTGAGGACAGCTGTCTCACTAATTCCTCTGTTTATATTTCACACACTCCAAATACTCTACTTTAGCTTAAAGAAGACAGTCTTACTGTTGGACGTGAGTTACTCTATTTTAGAATAACTTTAAAAGGATACATTAAAAAGAATCTAAGTAAAGGATAGAATAAAAATATACCACAATACAAACATATTAAGTTGAACTAAAAATAGACAAAATTGAGAATAGACTAGTGTTATGGTTTGCGTCTGGGAGTCCCCCCAAGCCACACGCAGTCATGGGGCAGCTGTTAGACTTTCTGATTGAGTCACGGTCCAACGCGGGAACTCCGGGTGTGAGTGCCGCACCTGCCCTGGGGCGGGTAGTTTGCATACAGGGTAAGGGAGGGAAGGGGCTGCCCGCCGCCGCTCCTCCCCTTTGCTCTCGCTGCTTTGCTGCTCTCGCGGTCTCCTGCCGAACCGTTGCCCCTGCACGCGCCATCCTGCGTTAGAGCCAGCGGAGTATGGACTGAAACCTCCACCGACTGTGAGCTAAACGAGCCTTTCCTTCCTTAATCCTGGGCGTCGGGTGTTTTGTCTCAGCAAGGAGAGAAAAGCCACCAGGACAGCTAGATAACTATTTCCCGATGCTAGAGCTTGAAACAAGCAAACACAAAAATAGCTACAGCTGTTTTACTTTGCCACATTGCAGTTATAAAACTTGACTGACATCTGTGATGCACTCTGCAATAGTTTGAATGTAAATATTTCAATAATGTATTCATTATTTTTCATTCATGAAGTGGAAATGCCAATAAATGGAAATATTTCCTTGTTCAGATCATGTTAAATAGATTCCCTTATATGATGGTATTACTTTCATCTTTTAAAGAGAGCCCAAAATTGTGCCAGAATATACGGAAATACTGTCTGTTGAAGACTGTTATGACTTTTTAATTATGTACATATTAAAATATAAATGTTTGGGCATTATCTTTGGCCCCAAAGTATCCCTCCAAGCATCCATCAAAAGTAAAATCGTCAACATATAAAGACATATATAGAATTATGAGCATTAACATATGGCTTGAAATCACAAAACAATTTAAAGTTTAATAAATTTTTATTGGTGGGTTTGTTACTAACATGGTGTGTTTATAGCACATTGGAGTATGGTAGATATTTTTAATGTAATAAAAAGATAAAAACCGGAGTTGTTTTGCAACACTAAATCATTCTATGGGAAATATATTTAGAACAGTATTCAGCCTTAAAAAAATGAAATTCTGACACGGGCTACAAAGCGGATGAACGCTGGACACAGCGCCACGTGTAAGAAGCCAGAGACGATTATTACACGATTCCCCTTATGTGAGGTAGAAAGGAGCTTACCAAGGGCCGAAGGACACAAAACGCAGTAGGACACTGTTCAACAGGGGCAGAGTTTCTCTTAGGGATGAGAAGGTTCTGAAAATGGATAATGCGATGGTTGTATGACACTGTGAATGTATTTAATAGTAATGAATTGTAGATGAACTGTTAATATGAATTTAAATAAAGGTAAACTTACACCATAGACATTTTGGTTTCCCCAAATATACGGGTATTTGGCCACCGTAAAATGTTTTAAAATTATAAAATGAAGCACAAATGTACTTCTTAAGGGGCACAGGATGATGCTTGTATAAAACGCTACTTTGACAGGAACTTACACAATTACTGTACTTTAGCTGCAGGAAGTGTCTTTTGAGAAGTGTAAAAAGCAGCAGCAGCTGAGCTGGTCCTTTTCCACTCCCATCTCTCTTCTTTTTTTTACATTAATGTTACTCTCGTCACACTTTCTGGACCCCAGCAGCAGCAGGGGCCCTGCTCTCCGCACAGCTCTCTTTGCGTCAGCTAGGAATGTTAGCGGTCTGCGTGCATCTAAGACAACATGTAGCTCTGCAGGCTCAGAACTGTTTTAGAGCCAAGGACAGATGAACATAACTTGTCATTCTTTCCTTAACTGGGTAAAAGCAAATATATTGGGCCAGGCAGTGTTGCCAGAAATAAACAGGAACTCTGACACAGACAGAAATCGTCTTCAGAGAACGCCTGTATTTAAGTGTAGACTACACCAGGCAACTGCCGGCAGTATTCACCTACATATTTGGCAGTATAGTACTCTTAAGTAGGAGAACTCTTTCCTATAAAAATGCTTTTCATCGGAAAGCCCTAAGGGAATCACGTGGGAGATGCAATGTTCAGCGCTCCTTACGTTGCCTCTTCCCTGAATCAGGGTCGTCTGCACCACTGTTCTCCCTGGCACCTCTTTCCAGAGAGAAGCTATCTCAGGGGTCTGTCTCAGTGCTAAGGAGGGGCTCTCACTTCAGGGCCGAAGGCAGAGGCGGCAACAGGAGTTACACCAAGTACAGGAAATGCGCAGGCTAACAAAAGACAAACACGGTGTCAAAGAATTCAAAGTGGACAGTATTTAACCCTTCAGAGGAGAGCTTCAGTGCGTCTATAAACAGCTGTACGCAAAGTCGTACGCGCGCGTGTGTGTGTGCGCGTGCGTGTGCGTACATGCGTGTTTACTTGGGGAGGATGCACAGCTCTTCCTGCATTATCAAAGCGATGTCAACACCCAAAAGTTCGAAAAGCACTACAAAGATTAATCACAAATAGCTTCAAACTGCTGTGACGGCTTTGGACTTCTACAACGCTTCCCTTCGCCGCGTCAGTACACCAAGCAGCGCAGCGATGCGGAAAGATCCTGAGCCTCGTGTCACGGCTCTGACCCTAGGGTTTCTTCGTGCGCACTGAACACACAGGGTCAGCACCAAATGACACGCTGCAGATGAAAGTGCCCGGTGAGTGTTTTGAAACAAGGTAAGTACTCATACACATGATGCTTTTTCTATTTTGAATTCAAGCATATTACTTTTTTATTTTGTTACGCTCACCATGCTTCTGATATGTATGGCCAAATGCACATGAAAAGGCGCGTAAACACACAATTTTTATTGAATATAGTTAATTATTTCAATGCACTCTCACTGTATTTACTTTCATGTAAAGATGTAAAAGAACAAAATTAGAAGCTGCCAATGAAGGGCAGATGCATAGATATGGGAAGTAACTCATTTCTTTGCTGAAATCGAACTGCCCTATACCTAACCTGCAGCCTATCCACACTGTACTGTGAACTGCAGGAAATAGAAAGTTGTCGATACCTGAACCTGCTCTCTAGGACTATGTTGAAATAGCAGGCAGAGCAACTTTGCATGAAAGGGTTAACCAACACGGGAAGAGCTGTAAGAGGTTACATAAGGGAGAAGAACACACATCTAGCCAGAGAAGAAAAGTTGGCGTGGGAAAAGTTCCATGGGCAAGGTAGTGTTAGGTGTGAGCAAGGTTTCAATATATATCAGAATGAGCGAAAGGAACAAATGGAAACAGACAGATGTGACACACGGTTGGAAATAAATACCACTTGGGTTAGGCTAGGAATGAAGTACCGTAAGATTAAGAGAAACCAGATCAAGAGATATCACATTTCCGTATCCATATTACTAAATAATACTGAATAAGGTAAAATATTATAGAAATGTGTCAGCCAAGAACAGGTCATTGGCAGCTTTCAAAAGAGTACATTTTCTCTAACCGTTTTCACTGAAGGCATTGGTTGAATAGAAGTGGTATTTCTTCTCCAACCTTACCATTATTCCTACTTTTTCTTCCATTTTTCAAAATCTCAAAACTATTTCCACTTAGCTAATGGCAGTAATGCGGCACCATGAAAAGCACTCTTGTTATAAGACATCGAATTTGACTTCTAAATTTATACACACTAGCCTGCAGGAATACTGACTGCCTACTGGACTTAGTATTTTTCATGTGATTTTTCATTCAATTCTATCTTGTCAACCCTACAGAAATACCTACAGTGCATTTAGTATCTAACCATGCATACTCTTTTCCATGTCTAAATGCCAACCAATTAATGTTTCATTTCCCTGAGAAATATTCAAAGAAAAGGAAATGAAGTCAATTTCACTCAAAAAAAAACAACCAAATTTCTGCCTACACCTCTAAATTGAGAAACATTGCTCAAAACAGTGTAAGTATAACTCTATCTAAATCCAGAAATTCTTTGAATTTATGGTCTTTGGTTGTATCAAAATTAAAATTAAAATTTCTAACTTCCTTTATTTCTTTTTATAATGGTTTCCCCAACTCCAACACATTAATTTAATAGACTAATCTCAGTTGCAGAATCATTGGCAACTTGGGTATTGCACCAGCTTGAGTATGACCAGTCCTTCGATTCTCACCTGATTTCTCATCAAATACATCAATTTCTTCAGAAACTAAGTATTAGACACTACCAATGTCTGACCCTTGTGCTGATATTCTCATACACTGCTCTTCAACACAAAGATCACTCAACAGTGTCATTGTGCTTCAGAGATCAATTATGACCTGTACTTCACATACCTCAAGTTAATTTACTAAAAAGAATGATTTTATGAATATTTGCTGATTTTTAGAACGATCATTTATGTGGTTAAGTAATGTGAGAAAGAAAAGGTAACAATAGAAGGTTTTGCTTTTGATCTTTCACTTTGTCTCTCTTACTTGCTGCGTCTGTCACAAAAATTTGGTGTTTAAAACTGGAGCCAACCCAATCCAGTAACAGGCATCTGAGATGAATACACACTTCTCAGATAAAGAAATACAAATGGCAAATAAATATATGAGAAATTGTTCTGCAACTTTAGTCATTCGAGAAATGCAAATAAAAACAACATTAAGATTTCATCTCAGCCCAGTAAGATTGGCCAGCATGAAGAAATCATCCAATAACAAATGCTGGTGAGGCTGTGGAGAAATAGGCACTCTTCTGCACTGTTGGTGGGAATGCAGACTGGTGAAACCACTGTGGAGACTGGTTTGGAGATTTCTTAGCAAACTAGGTCTAGAGGTCCCATTCAACCCAGCTATTCCCCTTCTGGGTATTTTCCCAGAAGATCTGAAAGCGTCATATCACCATGATATACATGCACCCATGTTTATAGCAGTGCAATTTGTAATAGTTAAATTGTGGAAGCAACTCAAATGTCCATCCACAGAGGACTGGACTAAAAGAAGTGGCATTTTTATATAATGGAATATTACTCAGCTATAAAGGAAAACAAATTTGGGACTTTTATAGGCAAATGGTCACAGTTAGACACCATGCTCATAAGTGAAACAAATCAGAGTCATGTGCAAGCAACGTATTGTATCGCTCTTGTAAGAATCTGAAAGTGGGAATATAAAATAGGAGGTGTGAAGGGAATCTGCTCAAAAGTGAGGAGCAAATGGGATGAGGGGAAGAAGAAAAGAAAGAAGGGGACAAATATATATCTATGTATGTATATGCAGGATGGCTAACATGGTGCCATGTGTCGCTTTAGGGTAAGGAACAGTTCATGATTGTTTGATCAAGATTGTATGTCTATATGTGATCTCAGGAGCTTACACTTTGAAGTTATCCATGTGTAATACAACAACCATTGGCGACTCGCTGTCACTTTGTCTGTAATTCAGTTTTGATTGTACTGGTCTTGTGCTACTTTGTGTCTTTTTCTTAATGTTTTCTTTTTTGGTTTATTTGTTTGTTTGTTTTTCTTTTATACTTAAAAAAAAAACTGGAGCCAAGCTCAATACATCATGTAGCATAATATTAAATTACAATAATATTTGTAGACAGGATCTCGAGTGCGTCAAGACCCAGCTCTGGAACCGAGCCGCCCACAGGGGCCCTTGGGAGCTCCTCCGCCAGCCGTGTGTCACCCACCGTTTCCGGGGTGCCCTGTCCATTCCCTGCCCGCTCGGTCGGCTCTTCCAGGAACTCAAGTTCCTAGAGTGGGCTACGCTGTAGCGGGCTAGGTCACCTCCTCCACTCCCTCCACCTCATATCCTGACGGTGGAGACAAAAAACAAATTCAAGTAGCTCTAAAGTATATTTTTTTAAGAAGATAATCCGCAATCAGAAAAGCAGCACGAATATATAACAGAAGTGGCATGATGTTTTAGAACCAGTATTTGTGTCTAAACGCAATACTGAAAATGGAAGGTGAGATTCAATTCTTAGCTATACTGTATGGCCCTCTTTTCCATGGATCTAGTTTAATCTGCTAAAATGACAAGGTTACGGAGTCAGACTGTCTCTCTAACTTCAAGTTTAGAGAGCACAGGTCTCCTGTCGAACACAGCGCCTGCACACAGACACCCGCAATCCAGCTGTGGCCCGCGTCCCCTATTGGTGAGGCTGCGTATCTGAGATCCTGGTAACAGCCACCGCAACCATTTCGCCGCACATTACTGAAATGGCACAAGAACAAGAACTTGAGCGCAGTAGCAGGTGTTGTGGGGAAAATGCTAAGACAAGCGGTACAAACCTGTTAATTGATGGGCAAGCTTAAAGATGCTCAAATAACCTGAGATTTAGATAAGGCAGCTCCGCTGGATTTCCACCTAGCGTGGAAAGGCTCTCACAAACTTCTGAGGTTTTGAGTGAGGGTAGAACCAACACGCTCCTTTTTGAGAACTGGCTCTAAATTCTAATAGCTAATTGTCTCCAAATCCAGCTGGGTAAAAAATCGCATCAAGAAAAACTGAATCGATGGGCACTGACATTTTTACTGCCACCTGTCTGCGCAGGCAGCAGCCTTTACAGCCTAACACGTTCTGCAGGGGACAGCGCTCCGGAAACCATGTTGGCACTGCCAAGAGCGGGGCACGCCGGGCCACGCATGTGTGGGAAGGGCACAGGTGACCGCAGGGGGCAATACCGAACAGCAGCCCTTGGAGCGGCAATGCCCTTTCGGGGTCCTTGGCAAAATGAGTCACGGAGCCGAGGCCGCCGAGGAGCCGACCGAGCGGGCGGGGAACGGACAGGGCACCCCGGAGACGGCCGATGGCACACTCGGCTGGCGGAGGAGCTCCCAAGGGCCGCTCCGGCCGGCTCGGTTCCAGGGCTGGGCAAGTCTCTCCTCCGCGCGGAGGCGCCTTCCCGAGGCGCGCGGGCCCCGGCCTACGGGACGAGCCGGGGAGAGCCCCGGGGCCGCGCCGGGCGGGCAGGCCCCATCCGGTCCCCGCCGCCGAGCCCCGCGGGGGCAGCCCGGGCAAGCGCGGGGCGGGAGGCGGGCGCGGCCGGACCGTCCGCCGCCTCCCGGCCTCCGCGCGACCCGCCGCCCCGGCCGCCACCCGCCGCACGGCCCAGCCGGCGCCGCTTTGTTCCCGGAGCCGCCGGCCGCGCTCGGCCCGGCTGCTGCTCCTGCGGCGGAGCGCCGCGCCCCCGCCCTCCGCAGCCGGCCGCCGGGGCGAGGCCGGGCCGGGATCGCGCTCACCTCCCTCCGGCGCCGCCGGCCGCGTCCTCCGCCGAGCGCCGCCCGGCTCCAGCCCCGCCGCCCGCGCCGCCGCACCTGCCCGCAGCCGGCCGCGTGAAGTCACCGGCGCGCCCACTGCGCGGCCGGGGAGGCGCCGGGCCGGCGGGGGCGGGAGCAGGCGGCCGCGCGGCGGCGGGGGGGTCGGGGACCCGCGCTCCGGGCCGGCTGTGCGCGCCGCGGCGCCCGGGGCAGCGCGGACCCGGGCCGAGGCCGCAGGCACCGCCGGCCCGCGCGCGCCTCGCCGGGACCCCCCCGCCGCCGATGGGCGCGCCGCGCGGCCGCCCCCTCCTCCGGGGCCCGTGCCCGCGCGCGAGCCGGAGCCGCGGGGTCTCCGGAGAGGAGCACCGGACGCGCGGAAAGCGTTTCCGAACCGGCCCGAGTCTGCCCGAGCCCCCTCCCGGCCGCGGCCCCGCAAGAAGAACGTGCGGCGCCCGCGGCCCGCCGAGAGCGCGGACCCCGGCCTTCTCACCCACGCCAGGCGGGAGTCTCCCAGAGGGGCGGGACGCGGGGAGCCCCCGGGAAACCGAGGAGGCTCACCCCGGGATTCGCTGCTGTGGAGCCGTGCGCCAGGCACACATGTGCCCTCCGCCGCCGCTCGCTCCCCTTGCTGCCCGCAGCGCTGGGCAGACTGCTCTGGGGGCAGCAGAACCCTCATTAAGAGAGGGCTGCGACTCTTTCTTTCTTGAAGGATTTATCAGAACCTACTTTAATAAAGAAATTAGCATATATGCATATAAGCCACTTCTTCCCTCTTTAAATTGGCACTAATTATTAACGAGATTGCTTTCTGTCTTTCTTCTTCCGCCTGTCCCTCTCGTTGCTTCTTTACAAGATCGCTGACCAGATCAACAGTTTCAGGGTTGGGCGTTTACAGAATAAAAGGCCAAGGGTTTGGTCTCTTGCAGCAGAGACAGGGTTTCTTCCTCAGTTGAGTCATTTCCAAGTAGGGAGGTTCCTTGACACGAGAGTTCTGTGGGGATAGCGTTTCCTCATTTAACTTGTTCTTGGAATTACCCTTTGCTTAGATCCAGGCCAGCTTGGTTCTGGGAATCTGGCCAACAGCCTAAAGACTGCAACTGCATATGGTTCCGAAATCACCTTCACTGAGAGAAACTTTCCCATCTCTACCAACTCCAACACTAGGAGGTAGTTTACGTAACAGAATTCGAACAGAACTTAGACTGTGGGCCCTTCAGTACTTATTCTTTGGAAGCCAGAGCAACTCAGTTCATCTCTCCGAGCCTCACTTCCTAATATTAAGTCATTAATATTACCACAGAGCAGGGGATTCTCACACTGTATCAAAGGAGAATTTGAATGTAATTGCGAAGTGCAGAATTTGGATGGGAAAATTACATCTTGAGTTTCAAGAATCTCTAACGAGTCTGGCATTTGGCATGGTCCTTCACAGTCTGAATATGGTAAACAAACCACACAGAAACACCTGTAACTTCCTCATCTGTAGAATTCACAAATAATTTCCACTGGAATTTTTATAGCTATCTTAAAATATCACCAGTCTCTTACAGTCCAATTATCATTACTTTATTTAAGAGACTATGTTTTTAGGATCATTTGGATTTGTAGAAAAACGGAAGTAGTACAGAGTTTCTCTACCATTCACTCCAATTTTCTCTATTAACATCTTGTGGTAGTATGGTACCTTTGTGACAATTACTGGACTAATGTTGATATATTATCACTAACTAAAACTTTTTCAAGTTTCTCTGATTTTTACCTGTTGTCCTTCATTCTGATCCACACACTTCCCTTTAGAGCAGCACATTACATTATATAGGATGTCTCACTAATGCAAATTGTCTAATGTTTTTCCTGAGATGAGACTGGGGTTTTGGGTACCGAGAGGAAAATCACAGAGGAAAATTACCCTCTTCACGGCGTTCTATCAAGACCGAACACTGTCCACATGACTTACACATCCTGGCTGACCTTCTCACTTAGTCCAGGCACTGTGTACAAGGTGTCTTCACTGTAAAGCGATGGCTGAGCTCTCACGCACTGTGCTTGTTGCAGACAAATCACCATGTGAAGCGCAGACCCAGTGAGTGAGGCGACATGTTCACCCTCTCTGAGGGTGTGTGCTAGAGGTGTTTGGAATTCTTCTGTGTGTTAGACGTTTCCATTCTCCCCGCGTACTATTTATTTATTTATGATGTTATAGACTCATGGGCACATATTTCATACTTTGTGTAATAATCTAACATTATTCTCTTTTGTTGTTCCATTGTTCCAGCTTTGGCTACTGGAAACTCTCAGCTGGTGCCTGTGCTCGTTTCATCTACCTGCCTCATGTGTGTTTAGTGGTGTTTAATGTTATTCTGCGTGTGCACAGCGGTTTCTTCATATGGCAGGATGCTCCAGGCCCATCTTACATCTTACCCGCTGAGTCCCAGAGGCAGCTAGTTTGCTAAAAAGCCCTTGATCCATTTATTGGAGGACAATAAAAAGCAAGATCTGGGCTCCATGTAGGCTTATTGCTGATGGGTTATTGTTTTCTTTAGGCCTTGTCTTGGTTACTTTTCTCTCATTGCTGGGACAAAATACCTGATGTCCAAAATTAAGGAAGGAAAGGTTTACTTGGCTTACAGTTTGTGGAGGTTTCAGTCCATACATAGCTGTCTCTAAGGCAGAGTGGCACATGGCAGAGGGTACAGTTTATGGCAGCGGAACACCGCAAAGCAACAAGCACAAAAAAAGGGAGGATTGGCGGCAAGCAGCCTCTTTCTCTCCCTTACATTGTATGCAAATTACCCACCCCAGGGCAGATGTAGCCCTCACACCCATAATCCCAGCATTGGATCATGGATCAATCACAAGTCCTAGAAGCCGTCCTGTGACTGCATGGGGATTAGGGGGATATGCAGACATAAACCATAACAGCCCTTCTCACCCAAGAGAGCAAAAATACATATGTGTGTACTGCCCATGCAGGTACATAAATCCACAAATATTTCTATGCATGATTCTCCATATGTAAATATCTGAAAACTGTATGGATGTGTACTGATGTCTCCCACGTTATCAGCACAGACACTGTTCCACCCTCTTCCTCCTGCTCTTCTGCGCATTCTCGCTCCAATGGTGAGAACCGGTGCCCCTGTCTTCCACTGTTTGCTTGTTACTTGTAGGCGCAGCAGCATCAAAACTGTTGGTCTGATCTCCTGAAGTCACAGTTCCTTTTCAGTATAGTAGTTAAAAGAACCACCGCTATGTCTTATTCAATGTATGTACATGCCTAAACATTTCCCTAGCATGAAGTCTTAAATATTTTATTATTACGTTTAAAAGTTGCTAAAGAGTTTACCTTGCAATTCCGATGTTGTATTTTATGCACTTAAATGCATTATTCAGAGAAGAACTGCATCAACTTCAAAACTGTCAAGCAGCCCATGGCAAAAATGAAAATTAGAATCCCAGCATAAGATTGTTGTGAGAACTTAATGAAGTGATGTGACATAGCCTGGATGCAAACTTTAAGGGGGTCTCACACTCAGTGGATATCATTCTTGCCTGCCTGGGACAGGCTTTCATCTTTAAATTTCTAGAGATTCTGAAGTACAGAAAAAGCTCAGCCTCAACAATTGATGATTGGATTGATGGCTTTAGTAGGTATCAGATGTTGGCATTAGTTGTGTATAATATGAATATTATACACAACTAAGTTAGGTAGAACTATTACAGGCAGCCAGACAGGGCTGGGCCCTCGAGGAAGTCAGTGCAGAAGATGAGAATTCATTACAGCCGTGCTGGAAGGCGCATCTGTCAAAGGCCAGGCCTCAAGAAAAAGACAGAATGACCAGGCCTACATCTCTCCCCAACTGATGAGCAATAAATAGGAGATTATACTATAACTGGTATCACCTGGTCCAGTAAAATCTAGATAGACTTCAGTTACCACAGGATGTCCTGATCCATCTCTTCCTAGAAAGTTCTTTCCATGTACACTTGCTACATGACCTGCTTCCCATTGGACCAATGTATCTAGGTGGTTATTCTTGTGATCTTATTGACTGTCTTAGTTACTTTCCTCGTTGCTGAGACTTTAGCTAACAGTTTATAGTGGTTCAGTCCGTAATCATGTGGGTCTAAGTCAGGGTGGCACGGCGGAGGAGCAACAGATCAGGGCAGCAGAAGATCCCAAAAGCAACAAGAGCAATACGGAGAGAACAAGGCTATTTCTTCCCCTTTCATCTTATCCAGACTGCTGGGCTGAGGACGGTGCCAATCCAACCAGTGCACTGATGCAGCAGTCACCCGCCCTTAATCCCAGCACCGCAGCATGAGTCAATCACACACTCTAGATTCAACTGCCTCCGAAAGAACTCTGTGGCCACATGAGGCTTAGGCGGACATCTAAACACAAGCCATAACATCGGTTGATCATAGTTCTGACCTATCTTGGACCCACCTCGTGACTTTGTACTCACCTCGTGGTTTTGCTTTACCAAACTTCCTCTGTGAAGTGAGTTCGGCAGCAAACCACTTTTGGGTCCCTTCTTGTCTCTCAGGAGCTGTTTCTCTCAAACTCTTCCTACTCTTAGCCTCCACTGTTCCTTAGAAATTGCACTTCAACTTAGGGGAACACAAGCTAGGTGTGTCTGACATCTAGCAGGTTGGGAGTTTTATTATTTTCCCCACATCACAAAGGCCAGGGGTGGGAGGGTGGGAGAGGAACTGGAAGACTGATGCTGCAAGCAGTCAGTCCCAGAACCTGTGTTTTCTGCTTGGTTTTGCTTGTTTGTTTTTGTTTTTCTTTGTTCTTTTAGGGTAGCTTCATTGTGTGAAGCCAGAATCATTGGAGACATAGGCAGGTTCTCATGAAAACATAGACTCTTTCATCAATCAAAATATCCATGTCAGATGCTTTTTTATTCATGGAATGGTATCATTAAAGGACAGGATTTAACTGCTTCAGATACTATAGTGTATTAGAAGGCAAAGGAAAAGTGAAAAGAAATGGAAAAAGAAATAGGAAATGTTTTATGTGGACAAGAGGGTTTGAATCTATTTACTTCACACTTGGCATGTACCAATACACCAAATAAGTTAAAGAACAGAGTCGTGTGAAAGGGATTTGTTTCTTTTGCTCTATGAATTTACATTGCACAATCTTCTTTTAAAAACTGAACTTCCGACCTAGCCTTTGAGGTCTGCAATGCTCCCTCTTTGATATTCTTGAATTAGAGATCAAATGACCTACTGATACCACGAAACTCAGCAAGGGACAATGTGACACTGGAGAAAGAGAGACTCTGCCAGCAGATAGAACCACTGCTTTGGGTTACGGGAGGCCTTCCAGAAGGGGCTCATTTAAATGCAAATATGCTATCAGAAAGGGTAAGTGAGTATCTCATTAGCTGCCATTAACAATTTAGCAGAGCTTAGCTTCTCAGATTCATTATTGAGGAGAGCTGTCAGGGTGATTTGGCCCAAGCATCTGTCACCCCATTGCCTGCCAGGCCTCCTGCTCTTGCCCCTCCATAGGGGTCTGCCTAACACTGGGAAAGGGTTCTGCTGGAAAAGAGCTATGCACCAAGGGCATTACAGTGAATACTGTTTTACATAATTTTGACTTATGAGAAGGGTTAAGAGGAGTCCTATAATAATATGCATTTTCTTTTTTTTTGGTGGTGCAAGCTTGGGTTTATTAATTATGATCTATAAAATCTTTACAATTGTATGATCAAACATCTACTATTTTAATAAAGTTAGAAAGAATAACATGTAAAATTATACAGTGTAATTCAGGGTTATGAAGGCTAACAATAGAAGGAGAGTTACATTCAAACCATTACGTGTAGAACTTTCCAATATAGAACTTTCCATATGAACATAAAAGCGCTGGTACTGTGGGCAGTGAGGCTGTTATTTATTTGAACGTTGCTATTTGATATGGAAGAGCATCTAATACAGCAGAGAGAGGGCCCTGGAAGGAGAGATGACTGCTCACAGGGCAGAAAGGTCCTTGTGTTTAGTAGTAAGCAGCTGACGCGTAGGACCAGACTCCTAGGATAGAGCTACGGGGCTGTGTCAGGAACCCTGCCAAACTGTGAAATGTACATTTGCTCGTGTAAAATGCTTAAAAATGGCATCAGATGCATTCAGTAGTATTGTGTAAGTAATTTTCAAATCAGGTTATGGTTGAAAGATCGTCAAGAAGTCATGAAATGAAACAACATACTTTGATAATACTTGTCTCAGTTATTTTTCTGTCATTGCTGGGACAAACACCTGATGCCCAAAATGAAGGCAGAAAGGGTTACTTAACTCATAGTCTGTGGAGGTTTCAGCCCATACTCAGCTGGCTCCAACGCAGGGTGGCAGAGCTGAGGGGCACCCATTCGTGGTGGCAGAAGACAACCAAAGCAACAAGGGCAAAAGGGGGAGAGCGAGCCTCTTTTTCTCCCTATATTGTATGCAGGCCGCACACCCCACTCTGGCAGATATAGTGCTCACAGTACCAATCCTGGCGCTAGACAACAAGCCGATCACAAACTCTAGATTCGGCCACCTCTGAAAAGCTCGCTCCCCCATGACCGCACGAGGCTTTGGGGGAACATCTGGACGTAAGCCGTGACAATACTCTTTACATCTGTGTACCTCAAGTCTTTTAAGAATATTTTAAAGCCAAAACCTCTCCATCTCAGGGAAAGCACATTTTCATCAAAACTTTCCTATTGCAATGAACAGAGCATTACATAATATGTATAAAGATTTCATGTCTTTCGTTCTTCATTTCTTCGTGAGTAAAACAGGAATATTCAATTTTTTATTAAATCCAATTTAGGCTTTTAAAAGTAAACTTAAGATTGCCAAAAACAATTTATAATGAACAATGCTCAGTCATTAGAAAAGTTAATATTCCCTCATTTAGCAGGTATGTATAGAGCACTAAGTAACTAGTACTACCATTCTGCTCACTGGAGACAGTAGAGTGAATAAACAAATCCCTTCATGAGTCAGATGTTCTGGAGGAAAGAGACAACAGTAAAGATGGCCTGTCTGCCCTGTCGGGTGATGCAAAGGGCCGCGATGGAATAAAGGCAGGCTGTAGGCAGGGGACAGCTACAGCAGGTGGTCGTGGGGAGTTTGGACAGAACTTTGATGGGAATAGGAGAGGAAGGAACACCAGCACTGCAAGGTCCGTTTATGCCGGATGTGGGTGTATACCCTATGTGTTCTTGAAATGGGAGTGTTAATGGGTTTGTAGTGAAATGATCATGAGGAAAATTGTCCTGAGACTGCAGTTAGAGAGGTGGATGGGTGAGACGTTACTTAGAGCTTTTGTGAAGTGAAGTTTGCAGCGTGAAGAGCGTGTTTTTGTTCTTGTTATCTTTTTGACCGTGATGAAATCTTAGTGGAGGTGTCAAATAGACATCTGGTTATACTAGTGTCAAACTTAGGTAGGTACGCCGTGAATATGGGTAAAAATGTGTGAGTCACCGCAGTATTTAAAATCTTTAGGACAACTGAAATCACTTTGGAATTAAGTGTGGCCTGGAGGATTTAGCTGAGGGACACTTCGATATCTGGATGATAAAGTGAAAGTTTATGCCAGGGATGAGTAAAACTGTCCCAGAATCTGCTGGAACAACGGCCATTCTCAGTGTCATACAGCTGGCAGATTAGAGGAGACTCTGTGCTACGATTACCTGCAGGACTTGGTAACACAGAGATGACTAACCTTGATAAAGAGCATTTGCGTGTAGTACAGAGGACCAAAAAATTAATAGGAAGGAAATAGAAATGTCTAACAGAGCCGTCTTTTTCAGTAGTTTTACTTTACAAAGGAGCAGGACAATGGGGCAAGGACGAGAATGAGATATGGAAACACGAAGGAACTTTTGTCCCCACTGTGGACATCTTTGCTCGCGCTTGGAGCCCTGGGAGAGAGCACAGACTGACGCGGACAAAGAGCGAGTGTGCAAGGGAGGAGGCAAGGGGAGGCGGGAACTGGGACCCAGGGCTGGTAGAAGATTGGCCTTAGGTCAGAGAACCAGTGCTTCCTCCTCCCAAGGAGGGCAGACTGTGTAGTATCAGGTCAACCCACACAGGTTGGTGCACTTCCATTTGGAGCACTTAGGAGCTCTCTTCTGAGCTCCGCCCCCTGTGCATTTAGTAAAATAAGCGGTTGAAAATTAGAGAAAGAAGCTGTGAGGAAAGCTAAGTGCTAACACAGTTGCCCAGCAGAGAGAGAAAGAAATGATCAGCACTCAGTGTTGTAATGAGTAGTGATAGTTCGCTTAGGGTTAATGATCAGCACTCAGTGTTGTAATGAGTAGTGATTGTTCGCTTAGGGTTAATGATGACGGATTGAGGTAGAGCCACGTAACAAACTTACTGGATTTCCTCCAGCTACATTTGGCTGCTTGGCGACGTGCTGAATTGGTGCAGGCTTTTTGTCTCATCCAGTTTGACATTTGCATGGCCGGTAAAATTGCAGGTGATAGCCCAGGGAGTTCAGGGTGAGCGCTGCCGAGTGATTTCACAGCGAAGCACGGACTCCGATCTGGGCAGGCTGGAAAATGAGGACCTCGGTGGGAACCGCCGGTCTTACACTGGACTTCAACTTTATTTTGGACTGCAGCGTCTGAAAACCCTGACAACTATGGCGCATAAAAAGCAAACCGCTAGAACCCTCCTAGTTCCCTGCTTGGAATTCCCCATCATTCTTTTGGCTGAATTCCTGGCTGTGATTTCACAATCCTTTCATGCCATTGATCTCAAATCAACGACATCATCTTAAATCAAGAATGCATTTGTGATAAAGCCTCTCGGAGATGTATTTTATAAAACTACTCTCAGTGATGGATACTCTAGTTACTCTGCCCTGCTTATTACATGTCGTTATGCAATGAAATATCTCTCTCTACCCCATACATATAGAATATTTTAAAACTTAAAATTTAAGGTTTTCAGAATAAAAATAAGCATAATAGAGATTGTTTTCAAAGGTCTTGTTCATCTGTCATTACATGCGTACACAACTACAGATGACTTTAACTTTCAGATGTACTTCCTCTGGCACTGAAAATACATATAAAAAGTAAAATTAAATAAACATTTTACCTTTAAAGAGCTATAGTGGCATTTTGTTCTTTGTAATATGGGCTTAATGTCATTACTGCTTCTACTTCCATTTTGTTTCCTTCCAACGAACCTAGTTTTATCAATTGTCTGTTGTGCATAGGATGTATATTTGCCCCTTCGTGGTTAATTCTGGAAGTATCAACATCTTTTTCTGTCTTATTTTTTGTAGCAAGATGGAAAGTGCAGATATTGTGGTCAGTGGAAATTAGTCTTTAAAAATATTGAGACTGACAAAAATAGGCCAGAATAACTTGACCTTCAAAACTCTTTACTTTCCAAACCTGAGATTGTGGCAAGGAATAGACACGTACTGAGTGTAAGAGTGGATGCTCGGAGACCTTACTGTGGCATAGGAGAACACAGAGCTCCCCAAGGGAGCCAGCCCCATCTTTACCCGAACGGAGGAAACCCTGAGTTTCCCGTACTCAGCAGGAGGCACCCTTAAGAGACAACCAGTGCTATAAAGCACCTGGAACCCAGAGTGTAAGGAACGCCTCCGAAGGCCGTGGGAATGGAGGGGCAGAGGCCAGGAGAGACCAGAGGGAGCAAGGCAGAAGCTATAAACATTCAGGGTTGTTCTGTGATAAGGGAGTAGGCTGCTCTGTACCACGTATTTCAGTCCAATGGGCCAGGTTTCGGTTGGTAGAAGGATGAACATTTAAACAATTAGAACCTTTCAACAATAACATAAATTGTATTTTAAAATTATGAACTCTCTGTCTTGGAGTGTTTCGCCAAAGTTGAACAGAAGTTGGAAAAGTAAACTCTAAGGGCCTTTCCAGTGAGAAAATACTATGGGGCATTTTTCTCGCATCCTCACAAGTTTGTGTGGTTCATTCATCGTGACAATTACATGGTGTCTGGAAATGGCCAACGCTGGTTTTTTTCTGCTCCCTTCCCATGAATGTCAAGATTGAGCTTTTGTGAAGCTTATTTTCCTCATAGGTCAGTAGTATTCCTAGACAAAGCGATTTTTTACACCAGGAATTAAGAGGATCAGAAACTTCTAAACCAAATTTTACTAAACTGTGTTACCAATTTACCAAAAACTTCAGACATAACAGCATAAATCTTATGTAGCCTCTGCTTGGTTTCTCCAAATATTAACATTTTATATAACTGCAGGAAAGCACTGATACCAAATCATTTACCTTGGTGCAGTGCTCCTCGCTGGCTCACAGACCATATTCACATGCTGCCTGTTGTCTTCTCCAGGTCCAAGCCACAGACATGTCACGGTTACTTACCAGATGTCTCTGCTCCTCTACACCACAGCACAGCCCGCAGCCTCTCCTGACCGGGAGTTCATGGGGAATCTTAGGCAAATATTTTGTAGCATATCTTTAAATTTTGGTTGATTCAACATTTGCTCATGGTGAGACTCAGAGTATATATTAATGGACAAGACAGTCAGAGTGATGTTTTACCCCTTTCTGTCTTGTTATTTTTTGTCTTGTTATTGAGAGATAATAATAATTATTATTCAATAATTTGGTTACTGTGATAGCTGCAAAATTACTGGTTTTTCTTCTGTATTTAGTAAACATTTTGAGGGGAGATAGTTTGAAATTTTTCATGTATTCTGTTCCATGATTCATTTTTTTCACATTAATTTTACCACCATCAGTAATTCCTGCCTTTGGGGCTGGGACTGCCACTCAAGGGCACAGCATGTGCCCGGCAAGAACAAAACCCCAAGTTTGAGTACTGATGCCCAAAACGTCCTTCCTCCATGAACTACTGTGCTGTGTCACAAATACTCATTTTTATTCTCATCATTTTTTATAGTTATTAATTATAATTTAATTGTTAGAAAGATATGTTCCTTCCCTTTCATTTCTACATTTATTTAGTTAATTAATTCTATCAGTGTAACCTTATGAATATTTATTGTGTCCGCTGGGTGAAAATTTATTCTTATCAGCAGTTATTCTGTTGCTTAGATGGATTTACTTTTCTTGATGTGGCCTAGAATCAGATATTTCTCTAGGGAGCTCTGGCTTCTTGAATTCAATAATGGTTTTTACAAAACAGCATCTTGGCATGAGGTGTATTCATTACTTCCCAAGCTAGCTCTTTGCCTTTTCAGCTGACAAAACTAAGAACACATGCATACATTCATATACAGTGCAACATCTCTGTCTGTTTATATATTTATCTCTGTGCACGCTGGGATATCTATCTGGGTATCTACCTATCAATCAATCGTCCATCTATCCATCCATCCATGCATCCATATGTCCATCTGTCTGTCGATCTGTCTGTCTGTCCATCTATCTACCTGTCACACCATAAGTTCAAGCTATTACCTGGGCTGTAATTCAGCACCGTATGTTTTCTTTTTTTTTTTTATTTTAAAAGTAAAAGAATGAAAACATATTAACAAACAGGCAATCACTTACAAAGTAGCACAAGAATAGTACAATCAAAACTGAATTATAGACAAGGTAACAGAATTAACAATGATTGTTGCATTACATATTGATAACTTAGAAGTGTATACTCAGGAAAACAAATATAGACATGCAAGATTGATCAAACACTAATCATTAACTGTTCCTTATAATAAAGTGACAGGTGAGTGTACAACTGTTAGCTATCCTGCATATACATACATACATACATAATTATCACTTTCTTCCCTTTCACTTTCCCCTCATCCCAGGTGCTCTTTACTTTTGAGGAGTTTCCTTTCATTTCACAGTGTTTATCATACCTCCTAATGAATATTCACACTTTCAGGCTCTTACATTACTGATACGAGTGTGTTGCTTACATTGCTTACAAACACATATCTGATTTATTTCATTTATGAGAATGATGTCTAGTTGTGACCATTTACCTAAAAAAGCCTCAATTGTCTTTCTTTATAGCTGAGTAATATTCCATTATATAAAAATGCCACAGCTTTTTACCCAGTCCTCAGTGGATGGACATTTGCGTTGCTTCCACGACTTAGCTATTACAAATTGTGCTGCTATAAACATGGGTGTACATATATTGCTGTGATATGATGTTTTCAGAACCTCTAGGAAAATACTCAGAAGGGGAATAACTTGGTTGAATGGGACCTCTAGACCTAGTTTGCTGAGGAATCTCCAAACTGATTTCCACAGTGGTTTCACCAGTCTGCATTTGCACTAGCACTGGAAAAGAGTTCCTCTTTCTCCACAGCCTCACCGGCATTTGTTATTGGTTGATTTCTTAATGACAGCCATTCTTACTGGGGTGAAACAAAATCTAAATATTCCTTTAATTTGCATTTCTAACGATGTAGAACATTTTCTCATATATTTATTTGCCATTTGTATTTCTTTATCTGAGAAGTGTGTATTATTCTCAGATGCCCATTTTAGGATTGGGTCTTTGAATTTGGGGAGGTTCATGTTTTTTAATTCTTTAAATGTTCTAGATAGAAGGCCTTTGTCCAAGGGACAGTCAGCTAGGATCTTTTCCCAATTTGTGGGTTTTTTTTTTTTTTTACTCTGATGGTGATTTCTTTAGATGTGCAAAGACTTTTCAGTAAGATGAGGTCCCAGTTGTTGATTTTTTGAAGTATTTCTCTTATGGTTTGATTTTTGTTCTTGAACTTTCTGCCTATTCCTATGTCTTCAAGATTTTTGCCTACTTTCTCTTCCAATAGATTTAGTGTTTCTGTTTTAATATTGAGATCTGTGATCCATTTTGAGTTGAGTTTGGTGCATGGTGATAGACTTGGGTCTATTTTCTGTCTTCAGCAAGAGGCAAGCCAATTTTTCCAGCACCATTTATTAAAGAGGCTTTCTTTCTTCCAGTGAGATTGCTTGGCCCCTTTGTCAAAGATTAGGTGGCTGAGTGTGTTTGTGGTTGTGGCTGCATCTTCCAGTCTGTTGCACTGATCCTCAGGTCTGTTTTTTGGTCAGTACCAGGTTGATTTTATTTCAGCAGCTTTGTAGTATAATTTCAGGTCAGGGATTGTGATTCCACCTGACTTGTCTTTGTTGCCCAGGATTATTTTTGCTATTCTGGGTTTCTTCTGGTTCCAGATGAATTTAAGGCATGTTTTCTCTAGATCTGTGAGGTATGCTAATGGTAGTTTAATGGGAATTGCATTGAATCTGTACAACAATTCTGGTAGTATGGCCATTTTCACAATGTTGGTTCTTCCTATCCATGAGCAAGGAATATTTTTCCGTTTATTGAAATCCTCTTCAATCTCTTTTTTCAGAGTACTATAGTTTTCATTGAATAGGTCTTTTACTTCTTTTGTTAGATTGATTCCTAAATATTTCAATTTCCTGGATGTTATTGTGAAAGGTATGGTTTCCTTAATTTCTCTCTCAGCCTGTTTGTTGTTTGTGTATAGGAATGCTATTGATTTTTGGGTGTTGACTTTGTATCCAGCTACTCTGCTAAACTTGTCAGTTAATTCAAGGAGTCTTCTTGTGGAGTTTTTGGGGTCTTCCATGTAAAGTATCATGTCATCTGCAAGTAGTGATAATTTTACTTCTTGCTTTCATATCCTTATTCCTTTTATTTCTCTCTCTTGTCTAATTGCTTTGCCTAATGCTTCCAGATCTATGTTGAATAGGAGTGGTGTCAGTGAACATCCTTGTCTTGCTCCTGACTTTAAAGTGAAAGCTTTCAGTTTTTGTCCATTTAGTATGATGTTGGCTGTTGGTTTGTCATAGATGGCTTTGATTGGATTGTAGTAAAGGCCATCTATTCCTGTTTTCTCTAGGGTTTTAACATGAATGGATGTTGGACTTTGTCAAAAGCTTTTTCTGCATCTATTGAGATGATCATGTGGTTTTTGTCTTAGGATCTATTGATATGGTGTATTACATTAATTGATTTGCATATATTGATTCATCCCTGCTTTCCTGGAAGGAATCCATCCTGGTCATGATATATAATTTTCTTTATGATTCACTGCATTCTATTTGCTAGTATTTTATTTAGGATCTTTGCATCTATGTTCATTAGGAAGACGGGTCTATAGTTCTCTTTCTTGGTTGGGTCTTTCTCAGGTTTTGGTATCAGTATAATACTCACTTCCAGAAATGAGTTAGGGAGAGTTGCTTCCTTTTCAATGTTATTGAAGAGTTTGAGGAGTTTTGGCATTAAATCTCTGAATATTTTATAGAATGCTGCTGTGAATCCATCAGGGCTTTGCTTTGTTGGTAATTTTTAAATTACATTTTCAATCTCATTAATTGATATAGGGTTATTCAGGATTTTTATATATTTCTGATTCAACTTTGGTAAGTCACACGTATCTAGGAATCTGTCCATTTCTTCTGAGTTTTCTATCCTATGGGAGTAAAGATTTTCAAAGTAGGTATTAATGATCCTTTGAATTTCTGTAGGATCTGTAGTGATTTCACCCTTTTCATTCCTTATTGCATGACTTTGAATTTTTTCCTTTCTTTTTTTGATGAGATTGTCTAGAGACTTACCAATTTTATTTATTCTTTCAGAGTACCAACTCTTTGATTCGTTTATTTTTTGTACTGTTTTCTTTGTCTCAATTGCATTAATTTCTGCCCTGATCTTTATAATCTCCTGTCTTCCTTGAGCTTTGGGCTTGACTTGTTCTTATTTTTCTAAAAATTTGAGGTGAAGCATTAGGTTATTTATTTGTTCTTTCTCTGTTTTCCTTATGTGTGAGTTCACCACTATAAGTTTCCCTCTGAGAATGCTTTCATTGCATCCCACAGATTCCAGTGGGTTGTATTTGCATTTTCGTTTGTTTGTAGGTATTTTTAAATTTCTTCTGTTAACTCATTGGTTGTTCAGGAGGTTGTTGTCTAACTTGCAAGTGTTTATGGAATTTTTGGAATTCCTTTCATTGTTAATTTTTAATTTCATTGCACTATGGTCGGATAATATGCATGGGATAATTTCAATTCTTTTGCATTTAAGTAGGTATGCTCTATAGGCTAGAATATGGTCTATTTTCAAGAAAGTCCCATGGGCAGCTGAGAAAAATGTGTATTCTAATGTTATTGGGTAGCACATTCTGTATACATCTACTAAACCCATTTGTTTGCAGATTTGGTTCAGGTCTGTTACTTCTTTGCTGATTTTTTTCTAGTTGATCTGTCTGTTTGTGTCAAAGGGGTGTTGAGGTCTCCTGTTACAATAGTATTATTGATTATTTGGTTTTTCACATCTGTTAAGATTTGACTTATATAGTTTGGTGCTCCAATATTTGGTGCATACATGTTTAGGATTGTTATCTCTTCCTCTTGCAGTTTTCTGTAACTAGTATGTAGTGACCTTCTTTATCTCTTTTGATTGTTTTTGGTTTGAAGTTTATATTATTTGCAAACGTAATAGCTATACCTGCTTTTTTCTGGGAACCTGTTGCATGGAGAATTGTTTTCCATCCTTTGACTTTCAGTCTATGGATTTCCTTTTGAGTAAAGTGTGTTTCCTATATACAAGATATTGTGGGATTTTATTTCTTAATCCATTCTCCCAGTCTGTTTCTTTTGACTGGTGAATTGAGACCATTTACATTAATGGTTATGACTGATATATTGCCTTATCCTTGTCATGCTATTTACTTGCTGTTGGTTTCCTATTTTTGCCATCTGTTTAATAATTGCTTACTCTGCTTGATGGTTCCTTTCTATTGTTGTTCCTGAGATGGTCGTCTCTTTTTTCTCTGTCTAGAATATCTTTTAGTCCTTTTTGCAATGCTGGTTTGGCACTCATGAAGTTCTTCAGTTGTTCTTTGTCATGGGAATATTTTATTTCTCCATTAAATTTGAAGGATAGTTTTGCAGGATAGATCAGTCTGGGTTGGAAGCTGTTTTGTCTCAGAACCTGTAATACCTCGCGTTATGCTCTTCTCCATTGCATAGTTTATGTTTAAAAGTCTTCCATGATTCTGATGGGCTTTCCTTTATAGGTGACATGTTTCTTTTCTCTAGTAGCTTTTAATATTCTGTTCTTTTGCTGGATATCTGAGATCTTGATTATTATATATCTGGGTGTGGTTTTATTTTGGTTATGGCAATTTAGAGCTCTATATGCCTCATTTACTGCACCTCAGAATCTCCATGCCTGGGAAATTTTCTGCTATTATTTCTGCAAATATTCTTTTTATGTCATTTGCGTTGCCTTCTGCTCTTTCACTGACTCCTATTACTCAGACATTATTTCAGTTTGCCTCATCTTGCAGCTGTTGGATTGTTTTTTCCTGGATCCTTGACGATTTTAAGAGATCCTTCATTTCACAATAACTAGCCGCCATGCTGTCTTCAAGATCTAAAATTCTATCTTTGGCTTCATTCCATCAGTTTTGCAAGCTTTCAGTGGAAGTTTTGTTTTCCTGGAAATCTCTTTGAGTCTGTTTCATGTGTTCTAATTCATTCCTAAATTGCTCATGTAACATTTCCATCTGTTGCCTATGTTCATCTATTTTTTTATCTGTTTCTTGTCTAGATGTGTGGAGCATTTCTTTCATTATTATTGTTTTTTTCTTTTTTTGCCTGAGAGATTATTTCTGGTCTGATCTATTGTATGGCCTGATGGAGTTGTTTCTTTCCTTCAGATGTGATCATTTTTGAGATTCCAGGTCTGTGGCTTCCAAGTTCTCCTATGTCAGTGTCTCCTGGACTTGTTCGGGGTGGAGTTGAGTTCTGGGACTGCAATTTGCTCCTGTGTCTTGTCATTTTGGATGTCAGATGAAAAGTGCCGAGCTGCAAGATACCCAGGCCACTTACCAAAGACTCTAGGAAAACCCTAGTTTACCTGGATATTAAACTTATCCCAAGATGGTAGCAGGCCATGGACCACTGGGCCCAGGATACCCAGGCAATTGCTGGGGTGAATGGCTCAGACCACAGCTATGATGGTGGGGGAATGCTGGCCTTTGGTACCGGGTCTCCAGGATGTGGATGGAAAGCGTGTGGGTCTCCGCCATGGATCCGATGGTGACCGGTCAGGGGCTGCTGCTCGGGGATCCTCAGATAGCTGGTCAGGGGAGAGCAGTCCTCACCTCCCGATCTAGAGAACTACAGAGCCTGGGGCTGCTCCTGTGCAGCAGGCCTCACCTGCCAATGCAGAGACCCACAAAGAGCTGGGCTGCTTTTGCACCGCAGGCCTCATCCCCCCAACAGAGAGTTCCACAGAGACAGGTGGCTCAGGCGCCTCTTCCCCCGGCTGAGCTCCTTCTCTCTCCCGAAGGAGCAGAGCGGAGCACACGCGCAGGTCTCACCCACCAACAGATAGTTACACAGAGACGGGCCGCTGAGGCACCGCTTCCCTGATCCAAGCTCTTCCTCTCTGAGCACCATATGGTTTAATCCGTCACCCTTCATCCTTTCCTTTTATACCTCCTTTCGTTCACAGTGAGAAATCTGATTTTCCTCACTTACAGTATGTTTCTTTATTTTCTCAGTCCAGGAAAATAGGCGAGAGTTTAAAAATTATGAAAAATAAATTTCTAACAGTACAATGTTTATTTCCTTTTTTGGTGCTTGGAATTGAACTCATGACCGTGTGCTTGTCAGGCAGGTGCTGTGCCACTGAGCTGTATCCTGGCCCAGGTATAATAGTTGGTATAGAATTATTTTTGTCTTCAGTCTTACCGTACACAGAATGTCAAAAGTAGCATCAAAATTATATTTTGACCATAATTACACATTTTAAATTAGTTTTGCTCTCTTTCAGTATAAATTTTATAATTTATTTGTAATAAAATTAGGTTTATTCTTTTGAGCTCTTTCCAAACTCTGCTTTATTTCATTTATTTAAGTACATGCAAATTTTCCATAGTGCTCATGTCAGAAGTATATAGAATATGCTCATTGAAACATTTCATCTCCTTCCAACCCAGTCCCATCCTAAGCTTCCCTCTGTTCCCATCTGCAACCTGCAGGTAATCAGCAGCCCTGGTCTCTGGTTTATCGCGTCTACATCTCTTTTGCAGAAGGAGCAGCTGCAAGTTACATTTTGCTGTGCTCTCTTCTTTCTTGCATGTAGGGTAAAATTCTTATATTGCTGCAGTTTGCTTTTATAGTGTCATGGAAATCACTCTATATCTGTTGAGAGATCTTGATTCTTTTCAAATATTCTTTTGTAGTACTTCTAGAATGTGAGAAAAAAACATATCTTTTGCTCAACCCAGACCTACTTAGAATTTTTAGCAGAAAAATGAAACATCAATATTTGTAATGAATTTCCTTAGTAATTATTTTCCTTGGCAGAAGTTTGAGAAAAACTATTTTATGTCTGTGCATGTAACATATCTGGAACGAAAAGTGCAGTTACTCCTTCATTCAAACTTCATTCAAATTCAAACTATTCCACCTTGCAAATCTTTGCTAAGTTTTCTGGGTTAGATTTTATTGCTGTAACCTGAAGAAACAACTTAAATGGAAAAAAGTCTGTTTTGGCTCGTAGCTGCAGAGATCTCAGGGCAGGGCTGGCTGGCTCCGTTGCTGTAGCGCTGAGGCAGGGCAGGAAGACTGGGGGAAGGGCGCAGTGCAGGAAGGACTCACACCTCCTGGTAGCACAGAGCCGGGGAGAATGAAGCCGGGGACAAGATACAACCTTCGAAGTTGTGGCCCCAGCGGCCGTGCTCCTCCTCGGCCATGCCCTTTACTGGTCCACTCAAGCATGAGCTCAACCCTGGACGAAGCTGTGGATGAAGTTAGCAGTCTCGCGGTCCAGCCACCTGCAGGTCTCACCTCTAAACATGGCTGCACTGGGCATTGAGGCTTCAGTACATTAGGTTTTAGGGAATAATTCATACCTGATCTACAGCATAAATCAAACCAAACCCAGGAATGATGCTTGTTTTCTTACTTTTCCTCAAATTTCACATAGGATGTGTCAATGAGTTCTGTGGAATCTCTCCCTCTCTCCCTGTGTGTGTGTCTTCTCCTATCTCCAGTCAGTTGACTCCTTCCTGACCTATGCCCATCATAAATCCGATCATCCCAACTATCTTCCCAAAACTTAAAATGACTTTCATTCCACTGAGATTAAAATGAAAATCCTTCACCTTGTAGACCATAGGCCTTATCAGTCTGCTCTGCTTTGTCTTTATTTCCTTCACACTGATAGGGATCGTTCACTTAGACGCACTGTAAGACTTTCCATGGCGGTGACTAAGCTGTGTAGCTT
This sequence comes from Dinomys branickii, assembly GCA_004027595.1. NCBI lineage: Eukaryota > Metazoa > Chordata > Mammalia > Rodentia > Dinomyidae > Dinomys > Dinomys branickii. The sequence continues at coordinate 198,627 of PVLD010001497.1, forward strand.
CTTCTCGTGATTTTCTTAATCTTCCTCTTGATCTTGCTTCCTATTGTCTGCTTTCAGCTGTAATGCTGCCACCTCCGTAATACGATCACCCTCTCTTCAGTCATACTTTATCTAATTACTTGTTTCCTTCACAGAAATGTTTACATAGTAATAAAAGATGGATTGACAGATACTACTATTCTACCAGAACTTTTCATGAATTTTTTAAATGGTTCCAGTGAGAACATTCAGAAAATAAGTTTCCTAAGCTGTTTGCCCTCTTGCAAAAAATGCCATTATGTACCTTTCATTTTCCACACTGAAATGAGCTCAAGTTCCATTATCCTACACAACAAAATTCCTCTCTGGTAGGTGAGAATCCTCTCTCCGGATGATGCTGAAACTCTGGCCTTTATGCAGCTCAAAGTGGTAACAGACCCGGCATTTACATGCGTTTGACAAGCACGTATATAATTAAGTTTCTTCTGTTATGGCTTCTTTTGTTTTTGTGCTGGGAATCTAATCCAGGGCTTTCCACTTTCCCGGTAAATGTTCTGTAATGGAGCCACAGCCTCAGCTTGCTGCCACGTGTGCTATCATGGACAAATGGCTTCACACATCAGTGAGATGACCCTGGCCCTCTGCTGTTCCAGGCCCTCGTGCCCCGCTCTGAGCCCCAGCACACTGCTGGCCCTTACCGAACAACCAAGAGCCCCTGCGCTCTGCGCACTATGCTTCGTGGTGCTGGAGTCCTATATTCCCGTAGATAATAGTAGTTCGCAGCTCCGCCGGTTCTCGCCTCTTCCTTCATGTATGTATTGTGCTTTCATCTACATATCGTACTCAGGTGCCTGCACTCGTGGGCGCGCGCGCACGCCCACACACGCACGCACGCGCACGCGCACGCACACACGCACGCACGCGCACGCACACGCACGCGCACACGCACGCGCACGCGCACGCACGCGCGCACACGCACACGCACGCGCGCGCGCGCACGCATGCGCACGCACGCACACACGCACACGCACACGCGCACGCGCACGCACACGCGCGCGCACGCACACGCACACGCGCACACGCAC